>JAFIDM010029189.1:43655-65440 GCA_023159025.1 Thereuonema tuberculata | reverse complement strand
TTTATTTGTAATTCGAAACTGACAATTAGAACGATAATTGCCGAAACATTGCAATATTTTAAATATTCTTACTTAACCAAATCCTATGTGATATTGAAAAATATGTGGGTGAACGCGCCAGATATTGGAGTAAAGAAAACAGAGTCAAGAAAGAGAGAAGCACTCATTTTTTGAGGTGGAATACCGAAAAAATCACTAGTTGCAATTCAAAAACCACCAATAAATGTAACTCAAACGTCACTGAAAAGTGACACTTATAATTGAAATGAGAGTCAAAAAAGAATGAAGCGATACTTCTATTAGAAAGAATACTGAAAAATCACTATCTGTAACTCAGAAACCATCAATATTTGGAACACAAAAGCCACTCAAAAGTGCCACTTAGAAAAAAAAAAGAGACTCAAAAAAGAAAGAAGCAGTATTTCTATTAGATAGAATACTGAACTCTATTGTAACTCAGAAACCACTGAAAAGTATCATTTGTAATAAAAAAAAAAAGAGTCAAGAAATAAGAAGCAGTATTTCATTAGGTAGAATACTGAAAAATCACTATTTGTAACTCAAAAACCATCACTATTTCTAACTCGAAAACCACTGAAAAGTATCAATAGGAATAAAAAAAAAAGATAGTCAAGAAAGAAAGATGCACTATTTCTATTAGGTAGAATACTGCTCAGAAGTTAGATGTTTTAGCCATTAGACCACTAGGCCTACATTCTAATCTCTGTAAAAAATAAAAATATATCATAGATATATGATTTACAAGGTGGTTCTAAAAGCAGTCGTAGATTGAGAGAATATAGACTTCAAAAACTAAATTAAAAAAAAAACTTTTAAAAAATTTTAGTTTTAGTTTCCTTGATGTAATTTGTGTGTGTGTGTGTGTGTGTTTTAATAAATAAAAAATTGTTTTCCGTTACATAAGGGAGGCTTCCGGAGCAAAGCGACGGGTAGCCGACTAGTTGAACTATTTAAAATTAATGGAATCAGAAAGAAATTATTTTTTAAAAATTTTAATTCGGAATAAAGTTGTATGTAAATAGTACTAGTATGATCAAGCAAAGTACTGATGTACAACTAACGTTACTTAAAATAATCAATAATACAGGACTGTCGCGATTTTGGTTTCATACTTTGTACAATGTTTTCTAAGTTTTGTAGTTTCTGAAAATGTTCTTCAGCTCCTTCGTGACTCGTAAAAAATGTCTTACGACATTTAATGCTCTGAGCTCTTCTGCTTGTGTCAATTTTGGTATCACTGACGTTATCCTCACTTTCTAATGCATTGGAATCTAAAACTTGCGAAACAATTTCAGAAATCGAAGCTTGAGAAGTGGTAGTCATTTCATCATCAATTCTCACATATTCACTTTCCCTTTCTACAGCGTAGCCGCATTTCTGACATCTTGTATTAACACAACTAAAAGAATATCGTCTTCATCATCTTCATCTGTTATTTGATCCACATTATTTGTAGAAAATTGAAAACCAGCCTGTCGAAAGCAATTTGAAATGCATGTGTTTGACACCAAGCTCCAACTTAGGAATAAAAAAATTGCATCTAACACAGACACGTGAAAAAAGTTTTTCTCATCAATTGCTGAAATCAAGTCTTTCAAATGGAGGTTTCTGTAGTTAATTTTCAGATTTTTTAATGACTTCCTGATCCAAAGGTTGCAGAACACTGGTAACGTTTGGGGAAAAGAAAACAAGCTCAATTGATTTCAACTGAGGTATGTTGATATGAGCAGGGCAATTGTCTGCGATGAAAACAACTTTTGTTTTATTTTTCAAAAAGTGTCTATCGAAACGCCGTATAGTTTACTGAAATATGTTAGCATTCATCCATGCCGTTTTGTTTGCATCATAATCTAAAGGTAAAGTCTTAACGTTTTAAAGCAATGTGGCTTTTGAAATTTTCCGATAACTAGCGGTCTTAGTTTTTCAGAGCCATCCATTTTAGCTCCTAAAAAAAATTGTCAGTCTTTCTTTACTTTTTTTCCCCCCTATTCATTTTTCATTTTTGAAAGTAAGACTTTTGTCGGGAAAAGAAAGAAAAATTCTTGGAATTGAATCAGTTTAGCACTGAAATCACAGACAAAAGTGACCTTATATGCGATTACGGTATTTAAGACCTGACCATATATCCGATAATCTATATCAAAGAATAAGGGAATAGGAATAAGGGACAGAAAAATTCTTTTTGCAAAGGATTTTTTTTTTTTTTGATGGAAAAACATTTATATTGTTTTCGATGTATTTAATTTCAAATCATTTAAATACAACTAAGATTCAAGGTGATGGAGTGATTGTTGAACATTTTCCTTGAGATCCTTTATACTTTTATTAGCAAAGAGAAGAGTTCCTTTATCCACATAGAAATTGCATCTGTTAGCAGGAGAAGTGAGGAGGAGATCGTTAATAAATAGATTGAAGAGAAGACACAGAATCGAACCTTGTGGTAAGCCTTTGGATGTAGAAACCCAGGAGGAGGAGTATCCATTTAGAGTTAATTGATAGTGACGATTAGTTAGATATGAAGCTAGCCATGGCAATGGAGGACCTCTAATACCGAAATGCTCTAATTTAGTAAGTAAGATGTCAATATTAATTAAATCAAATGCTTTCTTGAGATCAAGAAATAAACCTAAAACAATTTGCTTTGAAGCAATTTGATGTGTGATGAATTCTGTTGAATCTGTTAGAGCTGTTTCAGTATTTTTTCGATGTGTGAAACCGTATTGTTGTTGTTGTTCAAGTAGTTTTTTTCTGAAATATGAATGTAGATAACTTATTAAGAAAAAGCTTTTCAAAGACTTTTGAGAACGTGTTAATTATAGATATAGGACGATAGTTGACTAAATAGTTCACATCACCTGATTTCCATAGTGGAATAATTTTAGCCTCTTTGAAGGAGAAAGGGAAGATGCCTTCTATGGCTGCCATATTAAAAATGTGAGCTAGAGGAAGAGAGATTTCATCTACCATGTTTTTAAGAAGATTAGGGGAGACCTCATCAGGTCCAGAAGAACTTTTGTTACTTAAAGATTTAATTGTGAATTCCACTTCAAGAGGGAAGGTTGGTGATAGATAAAAGGAAGAAGGAGCTGGGTTCTGAGATATAGATACGTTACTTGCATCAAGAGAAGAAAAGGATGAGTATGGAAGTAGCTTATTCAGAAAACAATTTAAAATTTGAGTGATATCAGTGGGATTATTCTCGGTGATAAGATGAGATGGAAGCTTTTCTTTAATTGAGGTTGTTAATAGTTTATTAATATTCTTCCATTTCTCTTTATTAGATAGGGTATCCTTAAATGCATTTTCATAGTAACTGGTTTTGGCCGATCTATTTTTTTTATTTTAAGTTGTTTTGAAGAGTTTTCAGACATTGAAGATTGTCGGGGGTGGGATTTTTTTTGCAGACTTTATAAAACTTATTTTTTTGGCGAATCTCTAAGTAGATCCAAGGAAATCCATGGATTTTTATTTATGTTAGATTTATTTGTCTTAGGAGTGCAGCGAGGCGGAAAATATTTATTGAATCCAGTAAAGAAGAACTTATTGAAGATAATGACTGCTTAAATCGTAGATTAGGCATCTTTCAACTATTAACCCAGTTAATTTTCTAAACATATTTTTTAAAGTTATTTATATTTTTTGTTGTGATTTTTCTGTTTTTAGTTGTTACTGGCTTTTTAAAAGTAAGTTTTTAAATAAATTAGAAGTTGTAGATGTAAAGAATATTGGATCGTGATCCGTTATTAAAACGTTTAGGATAGCTTTAGATTGTACAGGAAAGTTAGTAAAGATTTGATCCAAAAGAGTGTGAGATGAGTATGAAACAAGAGTGACGAGTTAGTGAATCTATGAGCGGGAAGAACGAGTAGCAAGTTAGTGAAGTTATAATATCTATGATTGTTTTGTCATTTCTATTGAGTAAGTTTGTATTAAAGTCGCTTATGAATATCCCTCTTTTATTGTTATGGTTAATAAAATTAGTAACTGAAACTAAGAAATCATGAAAGAATTGAAGGTTTCCAGAAATTTAATTAATATTGAAATTTCTGTAAATGCCGAAGAATATTAGATCTTCATTTACCAAACAACAAACACATTCGAAATCTACGTTGATAAAAGAGACTTCGTTAAGAGACTTTTATAATATTGAACTTGTTATTATAATATAAAGCAACGCCGCCTCCTTTTCTGTGATTTCTATTTATTGAAACTATGGAAAAATCTCTCAGTATTCGGCAATATCTGTGAGTTTGTAGCCCAAGTTTCCGTCAGAAGGAGAAAATCAGGAAATTTGTGCTAAGTTTCTAAAGTACCTGAAGCATTATGATTTCCTCGCTATCGCCACAATTATTCAAGCCCTTTTCAATACGCAATTCTTTACTTTTAGTAATATTATTTATAAAAAAGACAAATGTTTATACAGGGTGATTCATGAAGATATGCAGAAACTTCGGGAGCTCATTTTACCTGTAAAAGTAAAGCAACAAAGTTATATAAACATACGCCCGGAGATGCTTCGGTAGCGAGTTACGGCTAGCGAAAGATTTCGCCCATAATTTAGTACCCTGGGTGAAATGAAATCTTGCTTTGACCTGAAAACTCGAATGAAACATGTCGCCGGACTATATCTCCCTGTGTTTGTAAGCGTATCCCACGTGGGACCTACAAAAGAGGGATCGCGAAACAACCGTTTTTCCGTTTAACGTAGAAATACGTTGGTAGAGTAGGTTAGACACACAAAAGTGTAGAAGAAAATTTGTAGAACATTTATTTCTGAACAAAACGGTGCAAATACAGTATACAGAAAGTTAATAGATGTTCGATTAAATGAACTGTTATGGAGAACAGTACAATGTAAATTGAACTGAAATACATTACCCTACACCTAATCAATAAAATTACAGTAAATTCTCAAAAATGTTTCCATCAATCTCAATGCATTTTTCTGCAACATTTAACGATTGCTCTTGTTGCTTTTCGTAGTTCAGCAGGGCTGTCCTTTAATTGCATAAATGCTTCATTAATATGGGCAAGTAACGCCTCAAGGGACCTTTTCCTTCATCCATCCCCATACGGAGAAATTCATCGGTCTATGGTCTGGTGAACTGGGTGGCCAGTGTATAGGACCTCTACGACCGATCCATTTATTTGGGAATTGGTGATTCAAATGGGTGGAAACATTATTTGAAAAATGTGGCTTTTTGCCATCGTGTTGGCAGTACATCCGGCATCGGATTGCAAGAGAAACATCTTCAAGCAATGTCGGTAAATCTTCTTGCAGAAACTGTAAGTCCACCAGACCAGTTAAGCGCTCTTGGAAAATAAACGGGTCCAATTAGCTGGTCATAAATAATATCATACCATACATTAATGTTAAAGCGCTGTTGAAAGTTGCGTTCCACTGTTGCATGAGGGTTGTTCACCTTCGCCCCTTGTATATCGATTTAGTAAATTGTTAATACCATCACCAGTGAACTGTGACTCATCGGTAAATAAAATGTACTTGTAGAGTTGACGATGAGTGTTTAACCAATTGCAGCACTCCAAGCGAAGGGCATTGTCTCCTGGATGTAAATGCTAATAATCTAATAATCTGTTAACTTTCTGTATACTGTATTTGCATAGTTTTGTTCAGAAATAAATGTTCTACAAATTTTGTTGTAATTTTTTGTGTGTCTAACCTACTTTATCAATGTTATTGTACGTCAAATGGAAAAACGATTGTTTCGCGATCCCACTTTTGTAGGTTTCACGTGGGATACGCTTATAAACACAAACACATGGAGATACAGTTCTGCGACATGTTTCATTCGATTATTCAGATCAACAACTATACGAAACCTCTGATTTTGCCCCTTCAATTACCTTCCCAGACTTCCAGAAAATCTTCATTTCACCCAGGATACTAAATTATGGGCGAAATCTTTCGCTAGCCGTATTTCGCTACCAAAGCATTTCCGGACCTATGTTTATATACCTTTGTTTCTTTACTTTTACATGTAGAATGATCTTCCGAAGTTTCTGTATAACTTCGTAAATCACCCTGTATATGGGCCTGGCATCCTCAGCTATCATTGCTGATTTTGTAATATTATATATAGAATAATCTTATTTTTCCAATGTTTTCACCAGCATTTTTTTCTATGCCAGTTAAGTTAATGATTTATTTTTTTGTACTCTTCCCTGTTTTAAATATAATATTTTCAAATCCTTTAAGTGTATACACCACGATATTATGTTTACTATAGAAGAAGAATCGAAAGGCTCCATCCCTTTTCTTGATGTTCTACTTACCAATACTAATAATTCTCTTATATTTTTCGTTCATTGTAAGCCTTCTTTCTCCAATAATGTCACAAATTATCATTCTTCATATCCATATATTCATTCTACGCGCTTTTAAATACTCTTTCAATTCATCCCTATGTAATTTTGTCACAATCTTCTGATTTCTAAAAAAAATATCCACACATTTTATTAACAATATATTCCTACAATTCTTAAATAAAATCTATAACAATTTAATTCCCCGCAAGCTTCTTCAACAGAAATATTGATATATCTCTTTCCATTATCATCCAACTTTTGCAAAACCATTATGTGGTATTTTGCAGGGCTCTAACGTAATTCTGACATTTACATTATCCAATAAAATTACAAATATTTTCATCTCAACAGGCACAATCAGTTCGCTAACAATGTATTTACAAAATTCAATATTTAAACTAATCATGCCTATATATTGGTCAAACGTCTCGCCCTTTATTTGTACGATTCAGCCATCACCTCAGAGCGATTAAAAATAATAATACTCAATATCAATGTAACATAACATAACATAATATCGGAGGTACTTTAACAGTCCCTTACACTGCGGCCTCAAAAGGCCTATTGTGTATCCTATTTGCCATTCAATTCTGCATAAGGTTTAAGATTTTACCTATCTGTAGTATTTTACGCAGGGATAGCGACAAATTGCTTGAATGACTGGGAAAACCCATTTCTAGCATATTGTGTCTGATGCTTGCCAGCGCCTCACACTCACAAAAGATGTGTAGTGCTGTTTCATCAGCTTGTCCACATCTTCTGCAAGGAGGATTTGAAACAATCTTAATGTTAAAAAGTTATTTCACTAAATGACAGTGGCCTGTAAACAGTCCTGTCAGTAGAGTAGTCTTGTTTCTTTTTAAATGAATTAGTTCCAAGGATTTTTTTCTTAAAGGCTCATTACAGAAGAGCTTTGAGTGTTTCTGCCCTGGAAGATTAATCCAGTAGATCTCTTGTTGATTCCTTACCCAGTCGCGAAGAGCAGTTTTAGTGGTTTCAGTGAAGATTCCACAACCTGGTTTTGGACCAAAAAAGTAAGGTTTCAGCTGCTTTGTTTTGCTAGTTTATCAGCTAGCTCATTACCTTCAAATCCCTTTGTGTCCTCGTACCGATACTAGTTTTACCCAGTTGTGTTCAGCAATACTATTAAGGGTTTGTTTACATTCCCATTCTAATTTAGAGCTATTATTGGGAGAGTTCAGGGCTTTAAGAGCTGCCTGACTATCAGTGAATATATAAATGCTCCTATTTTTATAGCTACAATTTATATTTTCATAGGCACATTGTAAAATAGCGTATATTTCAGCTTGCAATATTCTGGAGTAGATTCTTAGGCTTAGACTAATGTCTTTCCTTGGTGCTTGAAAGTATGCAATATTTCCTTGGTCTCATCCTCGAATTCCAGATCCTGTTTTCCCACTTTGTTTAGATTCATCTGTGAACCAGATAATTCCATTGATATCTGTTATTATTCCACTCTTCTTGGCTACGAATGATATTGCGAAAATTTTTTGCAAATGAAACTATAAAGATAAAATTGTCATTTTTATCACAATTCATTTGTAGAAACAAATCTTCAGAAATGTCCCTAGCTATAACTGCATGCCCTGTATTACCATAATGTGGTTTCCACAGATTGTTTATTTTTAATCTATCTATGATCGCTCTTGCCTCTGCTTAAAGTGCCAAGTGAAGAGGGGGCATCACAAAGGACCTCCATGTTCGCAGTAAGGGTTGTTCTCATTGCCTGGTAATTTCTAAATATGCTAGCCTTTTTAAGGTGTTCAATTTGTTCTGGTTGTTACCAGTTTACCTTTAGTCCACCAGGCTATGGTTACAGAAAATATAATGGGTTTAATAACCATTTTGTGGATCCAATAAACTATACTAGGGAGGTGGGTTTGGGCTGAAGATCCCGTTGAAGGGTGAAACAGCTGTTCCCAAATCCTCCCCATAATTGAATCAGAAAAGGCATTTTTTATTGTGCTGCTGCTTTACGTTCATTTCCAGCAAATATACTAGGTTTTTGTCAATATGTTTTCCTAATAGCAGTGCTACATGACCAAAAGGCAATGTATGCTTTATTGATAGTTTTGTTAACATGAGTATTCCAAGTTAATTTTGAATCTAATGTAATATATAGATACTTAACTTCCTTGGATAATTTAATATTCTTGCTATATAAAATGGGGGCTTTAAAACCCATTAACTTTTTTTTTTGTAAAAGAAACAAGAATCGTTTTATTGGGATTAACGGATAATTTAATATTATCACAATAAATTTTCAACAATACTTAGTTCATTTTGCCTGAAATTTGAGATCACATTAGGGAATTTTCCCCTTACGATGATTATAATGTCATTTGCAAATCCCTGGGTATAAAATCCTTTCTTTATTGGCCCTCAATAAGCTCATCAACCACCAGACTCCACAAGAAAGGTGAAAAAAACCCTTCCTACCCAAACATGATTCGGTCACTGGTCATCGAATCTTGTAAGGTATCTTTATAAATGGATATATGAATAGTTCTGCTTTTCAAAATAGAATTTATCCAACCACTAAGTGGTCGAATCAATACAATGTTTTTGGGCAGCCCTATCTATAGAAAAAAAGGATGTATTATCAAAGGCTTCTTTGATATCAGAAAAGCTGCTAGAGCTATTTCTTTATTTTTAAGTGCCGTTTCCACTATAGAGACAAGACTATCTAGAGCAGCCTCAGTTGATAAGTAGCTTGATAACTTGCATAACTTGGTAAGCATATTGGTTTGGATGTATTGGAAAAAGTTCAAGTATACCTTCCCTAATATTTTTATCAATTAGCTTTTCCATAGATTTAAAAGAAAAGATGCTAAGCAAATTTGTCTAGAAGCTTTGGCATCGACATAAGAAGGTTATCCTGGCTTAGAAATAAAAAAAACACCTTGACTGGTCTCCATTGAGATGAAATACAGCCCAGCGTAAGGCTTGCGCTAAATATGTTGCAAAGAGGTGTAGCAAGATAGCTTATTCCTTTTTGTATAAGGACAGGAAAGATTTGATCTAATTCAGCTGTTTTGAATGGTTTGAAGGATGATACTGCCCATTCTATTTTTGACTGATCAAAGGCCTAACGAGCAACCTGCCAATTTTCCTTGGGTGCTCTGAAGTGAGTCACCAAGTTTAAATTTCGCAGATTTTTGCCTCCGTTTCGATCTATCTCGATAGAATCTCGGAAATGTATACTGGTTAAAACCTTTAGTGTTTCTTCCCCAGAGACACTATAACTTCCATCTTTCTATAACAAAATTCTAATTTAAGGTTAGGTTTTTTTTTGTTAGAATTTTATAGTCTAGAACAGTAGAATTTTTCTCACAACATTTCCTTTTGACTTTTCTCAAAGCCTTATTGTATTCAGTAAGTGATTGTTTATAAACAGTCCATTCGCCATTTCTTTTAGATGTACTGAACAGCTTTCTTGTGCGAGTCCTGAATTGTGTCAGCTCATAGTTCCACCAAGAAACACATCTTGATAGTTGACACTTTTTCAAAGGACAATTCGCATTAAAGGAAGAGATAATTGATTGTTGTTCAAAGTCAACAGCTATTTCTACTTCTTCAAGAGACCTCATCTTTATCATCTTTATAAGATTCCCAATCAGTATTTTTAGGATTTCTGTAGAAATCAGTAATAAATAGATTTGATTCTAAAGTAAAGCAAATGTATTTATGATCTGAAAAAGTTATTTCATTGGATACAGGCCAGATTTTTACCATGGTGCTAATGTGATGAGTACCCACGGTAAGATCGATGGAAGAAAGTATGAGTGTTATCAATATTAAGAATTTGTAAATCAATAGTGATTATAAGTTCTATAAATTTTTCACCTGGATATTAATGTCTTTACTCCCCATATAATGTGGTGTGCATTGGCATCTATTCCAGTGAAGAGTTCCTCCTTTTTATTTCTCATCATAGTTACAAGTTTTTAAAACTCTTCAACATGTGAAGGTCCAGGTAAATCATAAGAACATTAGCAGAAATTACTATAACGTCCCTCAGTTTTTCTTTATTATTGTATATAACCTTGATTGCTACCAAATCATTGGAACAATATTCATTGAAGGTGAAATGCTTGATATTATTTTTAATAAATATACAAACAAGTGGTTTATCATTTGAACAAGAAACAAAAGTTTCCCCGATAATTTCTAATCCTCTTACCATTCCCTTGTAATACCAAGGCTCTTGAATGAGAACAATATCCACAGCTTCATCTATGTTGTACTTGCAAAGTGTAGCTGTTGCTGCCTTGCTATGCTGTAGGTTGATTGAATGAATTTCATAAGAATTTCAGAACTGGGGAATTAGACTGTCGCCAGACATCTATGCATGTATGTGTCTGGAAGGCACTGCTTGAAAGGCAGTTTAAATACTGTGGTTGTCGCGAAGCAGCCACAGGGATCGTCCATGACACTACATTACCCCGTAGTGCAACACATCCATTGGCACGATACCTTCCACCTTAGATTTGGATATCAGAGCCTCATTAGCCATTCATATTTCTTACCCAGATTCTAGGATGTTGCCCAGCAGTTAAAACAGGGATGTTAGATTGAATTTTGAGTGGCAACTCAATATCAAACGGCTACCCATTGCCAAAGAACTAACTACCAAATAGGCAACTCCTCCGTTACAATCATAAATAGGGAACACATCCTCTTTAAACGCCTTATAGCTGAATCGTATTTCATTTCATCCAATCCATATTATAATATTAAAAGCTATTTAAGTTAAAAACAATCCATCTGTATAAATTTTAATTTTAATTTTTAGTTAATCTTATTGGATGGGTTCATGACTGGACAATTACAGGCATGGTTGGAGCAACTTTAACGGCTGTATCACTGCGATGCAGAAGGCAACGGGAAACCACTGCATTACTATCTTTTGTAAATCAACACGAATCACACACAACAGAACATGGCCCCTAGTCTCCGTCAGACCTTAAATGGTCAAGGGGTACTAAGAATCTGCGGAAAGACCACTATTATGGGTAACTGGAATGTCCGAAGTTTATACCAAAAAGGGAAAATATACAACATGATCAAAGAAATGAAAGGACAAAAAATAGATATCCTTGGAGTTAGCGAGGTGAGATGGACCAACTCAGGCAAAACTACCGTTAACAACTACACCATGTGGTACTCAGAAGGAGATACACATACCAGTGGAGTTGGAATTATTCTGTCTAATGGACTGGCTAATGCAGTTGAAGGATTTATCGCTCACTCAGACAGAATTATGATGATAACAATTAATTCACGACCATTTAAGACTAACATAATACAGGTATATACAGACTCAAGTGACCAAGAGATCGATGAATTTTTATGAGGAAATTGAAAGCATCCTAGAATCAACCAAACCCCATGAGATAATCATTACCATGGGTGACTGGAACGCTAAAGTTGACTAGGGAAGACATTCAGATATAGTTGGATACTTTGGCCTTGAAACAAGAAATGATCGTGGAGAGAAACTGATTGAATTTTGCAGTCAACACAACTTAGTGATAACAAACACATGGTGTCAACAACCAGCTAGAAGACTATATACGTGGACTTCACCAGCTGACAATTGTACTAATATCATAAGAAATCAAATAGATATATACTAATCAACAAAAGATTCAGGAATATGATAATTAAAACAAAAGCATACCCAGGTGCAGATTTTGGATCAGACCACAACCTTCTGACAACTAAAATCAGGATGAAATTAAAAGCAATTAAAAAGAAAACAAAATATAAAAAACTTGATACCGTGAAACTCAAGAACAAGGATATAGCTACAAAATTTCAAACTGAAGTGGAACAAAGAATTAATAAAGAACACAGAAATGAGAGGATAGAGGAGGTCGATGACCAATGGAGGCACCTGAAAACCATCATAACAGAAACAGCTGAGAAAATTGTTGGATTTAAAGCCAAACAAACTAATAAACCTTGGATGAACGAAGATATCTTTGCCCTCATGGATGAACGTAAAACATATAAGAACAAAAACATACAGAAATACAAAGAAATACACAAAAAGATCCAAAATGAAATTGTAAGAGCAAAAGAAGAACGGTTAATAACTAAGTGTGAAGAAATAGAACAACTGCAAAAAAGCCATAATGACAGAGAACATCACCAAAAAATAAGAGAAATGACCTGTAAATACCCAACCAAGTCTGGATGTATTCAAACCAAGGATGGGAAAGTTACGGCAGACATCAACGAGATAAAAGAGGTTTGGGAGGAATATATCCAAGAACTCTACAATGACCAGAAGAGCATCAATACCTCTATTGCAGATGCAGAAGGCCCTGAGATATTGAAGGAGGAAGTAAGATATGCACTTAGATATATGAAGGACAACAAAGCAACAGGTCCAGATGAAATACCAATAGAACTGATAAAGCATCTGGACGAGGAAGCAATTAATGAAATTACCCATTTGTTAAACATTATCTATGAGACTGGAAAAGCACCTGAGGAAATGAACACATCAATAATTATACCCATACCCAAAAAAACCAAAGCCCAAAAACCTACGGAACACAGAACACTGAGCTTAATCAATCATATAAGTAAGCTATTATTGAAGATTATTCATAACAGAATATATACAAAAGTGAATAGCAGAATTGGCAACACTCAGTTTGGATTCAGATGTGGAGTTGGAACAAGAGAGGCAATCTTCTCCCTGACACAAATAGCGGAAAAATCAATAGAAATGAATATCCCACTCTACCTTTGCTTTATTGACTACGAAAAAGCTTTTGACAATATCAAACATGACCTACTAATGGAAATACTTATGAAAACAGGAATAGACACAAAGGATATAAGAGTAATACAAGATGCTTATTGGAACCAAAAGACTAGAGTTAAGGTGGGAGATGAACAAACTAATTGGATACAGATAAAGAAAAGTGTACGTCAGGGTTGTGTCCTTTCTCCAATTTTATACGATCTATAATCTGAGATATTGACAAAAGAGGCATTAGAGGAGAAGGAGGAGGCAATCAAAATAAACGGAGTAACAATAAATAATTTAAGATATGCTGATGATACCGTGCTAATATGCTGATGATATGCTGATGATGATACTGTGGAAAATTGCAACATCTTCCACAGACCTCCAAAACCTCATTAATGCAATTGTTAATAAAAGCAAGGAAATGGGACTCAAGTTGAATACAAAAAAGACCAAAACAATGTGCATCAGCAAAAGCCAGATCCAAATGAAGATTAAAAGGTGATGGCAGAGATTTAGAACAAGTCAATAACTTTCGCTATCTGGGTAGGCATTTTTATTCAGATAATGACCAAGATAAAGATATAAAAAATAGAATAATATAAGCAAAATCAAAATTTAATGAAATGAAAACAATATTATGCCAAAAGAAACTCAACATCGGACTAAGGAAAAGGGTGTGGAAATGTTATATTTGGCGAATCCTTTTATACGGATTTGAATCATGGACTCTCAAAAATAGAATTAAACAAAGATTGGAGACATTTGAAATGTGGTCATTAAGAAGAATGTTAAAGATAAGTTGGACCAGCAGGACATCAAATGAAAGAGTACTTCATTTTGCTAACTACAAGAGAACTATCGTCAAACTTATACCACCAAAGAAAACTTGCCTATTGTGTTCACATTCAGAGAGATGTAAAATATGAGATATCTAAATTGACACTTGAGGGAAAGATAGAAGGGAAGAGAAGCGTTGGGAAAAGTAGTAGAAGATGGATGGATGATCTGCGTGATAGGACTGGACTTGATGCTCAGGACATCATACATGTTTCAGGAGATAGAGAACTGTGGTAGAGAACTGTGGAGAGCGCCAACCTCCCTGTGGGAGAAGGCACCTAAAGAAGAAGAAGTTAATCTTGCTGTCGGCTTTGGTGATAAGAGAAAATACTAGCATATTCAATTGATTAAGAGTTAAATCTATATTAAAAAGCTAACAAATATTCACAGAAATCCCTTCAATCAATCTTCATATCAAGTTTATAACACTATTAGTCAGTTTCTCCAGTTAAGATCAGCGTTTTAAAATCGGTATTCTTAACTTCAAGCAAATTTATTTGTGATATACTGGGTATGTGCCAGTCTTCTACTAAGTTTCCAATTAATTTGGTCCTTAGTGTCATAATAGGGACCTGCTATCATAAAATATTATGAAAAAGAAGTCTATTGCCTTTATTCAAAATACCAACTTTAGAAAAAAACACAATCCACACAATATAAATAAAAAACTTATTTTATAAAATGACATGCTTCTTGACACCCAATAGGTTTCTTCCTCAGATAAAAAAAAAGCGAAATAAATTTGAAAGAATTAAGATGGGCCCAATAGAATTAACAAGATAGCCAAACAACGCTGGAACATTCTATTCAGCTGTTAGGTAAAGTGGGCAGGTTTCAAGCAAGCAGGGAAGCAATACAATACTTGTTCATGTTAATTCGTTTAATTTTTTTTGTTGATTTTTTTTTATCTGAGGACGACAGCCATTTACTTGGGTGCTCTCTAAAGATTTCTTTATATTAAGATTTCTTTATATTAAATACGTTTTTATATATATTGTGCGTGTTGGTCATTATTTTATTGTTATTTGTAATTAGTAACTATTAGATAAGGAACTCAATGCAATTGTTAATGTCTTTACTGCTCGAGACAATATGATGGGCATTGAAATTACAACCCAGTTTCAGATCTTTGACAGTAAGGAAGTAATACTGGAAAAAGATCTCATTTCTTTAGAAGAACTTAACTTCTTATAAACTATATATAAAAATTGACTCAACAAATCTTACATCTCTTTTTCTCAGCATTCTATATTTAATCCTGAATTAGAGGACTTCTTCAGGAATCTTCATTAAATACAGAACATAATATAAAAAGAAAAAAATAAGCAAGAGAAAATCTTTCTTTTCTTACGAACACAAATCATTATAACAAAGTAAATTGTAACAAACAAATCGTAGTACAAATCATTATTACAAACAAATCATATTACAAAATTAACAATCGCATCATATTAAAAATAAATACTATTGTTAATACAATATGAATTAATCATAAATTAATTAGAAATTAACATCACATCTAAATTGAACAGACATGTACATTCTCTTATAAATATTTCATTTTAATGTTAAAAATTCTTTAAGTTTTTCGTTTTTTATCAAGGATTTCTTGAATAAACTTAAGGAGACATCATTTACCTTCTTGCAGATTTATCTTTATTAATGCAGACACAACTATTTATTAAAAGGATTCTAATTTATATCTTTTTTTCTCATCTTTAACATGAAAACATTGTAAACGATAGGGTCAGGGCAGTGACCTTTGTGGAAACAATGTTTAGCCCACTCTGAGATATTTTTTTGTTTGTTTTCATATGCCGTCGTATGTTCTTTAACCCTCTCCCTTACCGTACGGCCTGTTCTTCCTATGCATATTATTTCGCAATCTCTGCACTTCAACGCATATATAGTTCCCATTCTATCTAATTGACTGTCTTTTTTCCTAATTCTTTCTTTCTTGAATAGTGTGTTGTCCTTATAGTAGATAATTTTGGTTTCATTACTGCTGCATACTTCTTTCACTTGTTTATTTATATTAATCCCTATAGGTAAACTTAGATATTTTACATAGTTCTTAGTTGTTCCTTCATTTTCTTTTAATTTTACAAATTTTCTCTTTTTGAAAAAATCATTAATAACACTTTCCATAAATTCTTTGGGATACTCATTTATTGTTAATATTTCTTTCAATTCCTTAATTTTATCTATCCAAATCCTTTTATCATGGGTGTAATTAGTGATGCGTCTCACATGACCTTTAATAATTTCTTTTTTGTCGACATTAAATGATTTGAATTAAAATTAATCATATGTTTTCTTTGAAATTCCTTTCTGTAATATTCGCATTTTATTAGTTCAGAATCATCTTTTCTAATTTTTATATCTTAAAAATTAACACTTCTGTCTTTTTCTTCTTCTACTTTGAATTTTATATTAGTATTTATAGTATTGATGTTATTAAGAAATCTGTTGAATTGCCTTTTAGTGCCTTCCAGATTAGCCTTCAACGCTATTGCGCAAGCGTCAGGTCTCCTTTGGATTTCTTTAAAATAGGGAAGAAATAAAGAGGGGATGTTTACTTTTTATCAGTATTAGTTTACTAGTAGCTGCGTTCTATTTGCGCTTTTCGGGAAAGAATTATGGAAAGAATGAATACTATTGCAAAAATAACAGGTACTAAAATAAAACACAGGTCTTAGGAAAGTGCTCATCTCAGCGTATCACTCCTTTGCTGGGTAGAATCGTCCACCAGTCTAGTTCTCGCTTTTGAAACCGAACAGTAAAAACAAAATTTGGATGGAAATACAAAAATAAGCATTTTTTATCATCGTAACAATAATTTAAAAGGAAAAAAAAGACGTAGAAAATTAGGAATCACAACGTATTCTACACAAAGCGTCCAAATTACCGGTGGCCTCGTAAACTGGAGACAAATCGTTGTTTATATGGCTTTTTGATTGTCTATTTTCAATTTTTTATTGCCAACATTGTTATTCTGTTTTTCGCGTAGACCTCCTCAGTCTGCTTATCACAGTAAATCAATTTCAAAGAAAAGTTAAAGCCTAGTCTAGTAAGTGCTATTTACAATAGATCCAAATTTGAGAAATCTTCAGCTTATGAAATTTATATTAATTATTGATATATTTTATGATTTTTTTTTTAATATAATGACGCTCCTTTAAAAAGCTGGTATCTGCCTTTTTTTCGCAAAAAAAGTCACCAGCACACTGAAAATTTCGAATCTATCATCATTTTATTTATTTACTTTTTCTTGAAAGCAAGTCTCGTTTTCATCAGTTTATTCCATTTAAGTGAAACAAAGAAATAATAAAGAAATCATCTTCGGTTTATTAAATTATGTTTGATTTGTTTTTGTGTGTATGTGTTTTTTTGTTTTTTAAGTTGGAGTGCATTATATACCACTATGACTAAATTCTCTGAAAATTGCAATTCACATTACAGTGTAATTTCAAGGATCAAAGGTCTTTAGAAAGGTGTAAGTGGATATTAAAAGAAAATTACAGCTGAATCGTTTTATTATTATTATTGTAGTTGTTGTTTCGTTAGTTTTTGACTCATGGTTTTAATACAATCTCTCATCGCAGTTTTAATTATCAAGACGAACGTTATAATCTGTTCTAAGATTTATAATGAACTGGGTTCTCATATAAAAATTTGCAAACTATATGACATATACTTAGAAGGGTAGCTTTTTTGCATTTACTTGATTATGTTCGGATGCAAAGTCAGGGTAGGTTAAGATTGTGATAAAGATTCTTCGATATTAGACCGGTAGCTGAGACAATGACTGAACGTTATTTTTCCTGTGTCACTGTTTTTGAATTTCTATAGCAAGATAGAAGTATTTGGATATTTTATTTTTGATAACTTGATGATAAATTGTTATTGCTTGAGATGGTCACTTCAGTCAGAAATGCTGTTTTCGTGGTTTGTCAATCAAAATGGTGATGTTGAGTCTGTAGTGTGTAATTGTCTTGTCCGTGAGAATAGATCTGTCCCTGTATAATTTATCAGTTTCAGGCTTATATTTGTAATATTGGGGAGGTTGCATGTTCGGAGATTATTCATTAAAATACGTTACTGAGTTGTCGTTGGAGGATTTTGGAGAAATGGATCATGACGCTATTTGTTTGGGCCAAGGCTTTGCAGGATAAGGTTACATGCTGAATTATTTCAGGAACCCGTTCGTCTGAAGTTAATGTAAGATTCTTAATTATGCGTTTCGGTAGTTCGGATGTTAATTACTTGGTCTTGTATGGCTAGAATAAATGGTTCTGTTTCTGATCCGAATCAGTGATTCAAACATTGAAGAATATTTTATCGATGTGATTGGCTTTAGTTCATTGTTTTTTGTGCCCATCCTTTGTATATGTCGTGGACATCGTCGTGTGTAAGTGGATTTGTAGGTTGAGCTGTGATAACTTATTATTTGCAATTATGACTGCTTTATGTAATGCAGATTGTTCGTAATTGCTGTAGAAATAATGTGAAAGATTTATTATTTGATGCCGATGTAACTGAGTGGTGTTTATTAGTTTACACCACCGACTGCTCTTGGAAGTGTGAGTCTCTCAGTGCACTCTAATGGGTGATGCTTTCTATGTGAAGTGAGTTAGCGTCTGATTATTCTTTCGAGTTCTTGGATATCACTTGGAGTCCAATGGATTATTCCAAATGATTAGGTAAGAATGGAGAGGGAATTTGCATGGGTGGCTTTGATTGTATTTTTTTCTGTAAGATGTGTTTTTACGATCAGATGGAGCCGCTAATTGAATACTTTTTTTTAGAAAAGATTTGATTCGTGTAGATTGCATTTGAAACCCGATTGTTTTCATCTTGCATGACAGTGATAGTTTCCGGAGCTTTTTTTCTTTCCCTTTCACTTATGTTTTGCATTTATCAACTCCAAATTACATACAAATATCTCCGGAAAAGGATTCGGAGATATGTAGGAGCTCTGTGAGGTGTACTTACGAAGAGGAAAGCAGTTTATTATCATCCATGTGGTGAGGGTGTGTAAAATAGTTCAATGAGAACATCAGTTTTAATTTAGTATCCAGTGTTAGTGGAAAAGCCCTTGTGAAAGGGAAGTAATGACTAGACAGAACCAGAAGCTGCTTAGTGAATCACCTTGGCATATTATTAGTAGTAGTTTAAAGGGACTTAGGATTGCTGTTTCAGATCATCTATAAGGCTAAAAATCATTCTATTAATAGGCAAAAGTTGTACGATCTTTGTAAATTTGTAAATTTGTAATTTGAAATAAACAATCACAGTGCAGCGTTGGAACACGTCAGGCATGACGTCACGCCCATGTTTAAAGATGGCGTCTCTGCTATTTTCTCCATTTCACCACAACGAATCGCGATTACACAATTATTATCAGCATATTGAGATTTTCTTTCCGACTTAAATGAAGTTTACACTGAAATGCATGAAGTTCATGCGACAAAACTTATCAGAGAGTTTGTAAAACTTCAGTTTTTACATAATTTTGGCTGTGTAGCCACTCTCTCACTACTCAACAAGTGACGAAGCACGTGGTGTCATTGTTGTCCGGACAGGATTATTGATATTGGCTGTTGGACATTCGCTATTGTTATTGTTCAAACTGATAAATTATTTTTTTATTTTCTTTTATTTTAACAAAATTTGGCTTAGTCATTCAAATTATATGTGAGCTGTTGTGGAAGTCATGGCTTTTAAAACAATGAGCTTAGAACATCTTTTTCAATCTTGTGTTTTCAAAAATTTCAGAATATTTCAGAAATGTGGAATTTGTTTTACTTTCCTTAATATTGCCACAATTTCGAGGAGCCTATTCTTTTAGGGCAGCAGGTTGCCATTATGTTTCATAATGAGAAACCGCTACTAAGAAAGTGTGTAAATCATTTTTTTTTTTTTATTTAACAATATTATAATATTATTTTAACAAATAAGCCGATATTCAAATTACATATGGACTGGTGTGAAAGTCATGGCTTCTAAGAAAATTAGCTTAGAACATCTTTTCAAATCTTGTATTTTTCAAAAATGTAGAATGTGTTTTACTTCCGTGAATATTTCACGGGCCGCTACTAGTTAAACATTAAACGATACGAGCTAAAAAATCTGTAGTTGTTCTCATTAAAGCAGCACATTTTATCTTTATATACTCCTCCAATTTTATATTTATCATTGTGGTAATTTTCTTCGCTCTCCCGTTGAAAGAAATTTATCTATAAGAATTAGATTATCAATATATATATAATTGGCTAAGTTCATCTCTCTGTCTGTCTGTCTGTCTGCAACTCGATATAATTAAGCTATTAAGATAGATCCAAGGTTCTTAAGCTACCATTGAATCAAAGGTACTCAAATTGAATGAAATATTAGTTCATTTTGTCATTCCATGTTATTTTCATGAAATTTTATTCATGGAACTGACCTCGACAACTGAAATTCTAACAAAACATACGTTCAAAACCAAATGATTTTTTTACCACTGCACCGATGTTAATGAAATTTGGCATACTTACTCAGTTTTTTACGCTGATTTTGAAACTCAAAACCATTTTTGCCGTAGAAGCTTCCTTCACAAGTTAGCGGAATATTTAGATTATAGAAAGGTGAGTTTTAAATGCCTTTCGGCGTTATGAGTCAAAAATAATAATTATTCCATTCTTAATAATTATTCCATTCTTACTTTTAGTAAAATTTATTTACAAGAATAAACTTTAGATATGGTTGGTATTTTGGGTGGAAAACGATCCTTAAAATAAAACTCTCAGAACCTATATTACAGGTGTACAGTTAATAAGTACACTTAAATAGGTCTGACAAACATTTAAAAAAAAATTATTTCAAATCAAATCATCAATCGAATCAAATAACATGAAATGAAACAATAAAAGATGACAAACTTGTCCTATCAGCGAGGAATTCAATTATTCCATTCCATTTTGAAAATTATCTTCAGTTATTTATATTTTAATTTGAAAAATTTGAAATTTAAAATATATTGGCCAGACTAAATTAGAATTAAATTTTAGAATTATTAATCATAGGCATTTTGTTAAAAATAATTAGGCAAAGAGCTGAAAATATATCTTGATATTAATTCTAAATTTAAAGATTTTTTACATAATTTAAATTATCTTAATAATGAATTTATAAATAATAATTTTCCAATTCAAGTTTTAAATACATATATTTTACAATTTCAGAAAAAATTTAAATTTCAAATTAATAAAAAATATAAAGTTAAATATATTCATAATTTTATTTAATCATTTTAATTCTTCAAGATAGGATCAAGATATATATATATAAATTGGTTAATTTCATCTGTCTGTCTGTCTGTCTGTAACTCGATATAATTAAGCTATTGAGATAGAACCAACGGTTCTCAATGGTACCATTAAATCATGGGTAGGCTACTCTAACTGGATGAAAATATTAGTTCATTGTGTCATTACATGTTATTTCCATGAAATTTTATTCATGGAACTGACCTCGACAACTGAAATTCTAACAAAACATACGTTCAAAACCAAATAATTTTCTTACCACTGCACCGATTTTAATGAAATTTGGCATACTTACTCAGTTTTTTACGTTGAGTTTGAAACTCAAAACCATTTTTGCCGTAGAAGCTTCGTTCACAAGTTAGCGCAGTATTTAGATTATAGAAAGGTGAGTTTTAAATGCCTTTCGGCGTTATGAGTCAAAAATAATAATTATTCTTACTTTTAGTAAAATTTATCTCACCCAAAACACTTCGTGTAAAATAAGGTGCCAAGACTCACAT
>JAFIDM010029189.1:3474-43255 GCA_023159025.1 Thereuonema tuberculata | reverse complement strand
ATGTGAGTCTTGGCACCTTATTTTACACGAAGTGTTTTGGGTGAGATTTCATTTCTTTTTGTAAGATGAGATCTGATAACTTTTTAACAGTGAAAGCGTTAGGAGTATGTGAGTCTTGGCAACTTATTTTACATGAAATGTTTTGGGTGGGATTATCTGTTACAACTAAATTTAGTTTTAAGATTATTTAGAAAATGGATTTTTTTTCAATACCCTACTTTTCTGTTTTTCTATTGGTCAACTTGCATATACAAGCTGTTTGCACTTTTGTAAGAAATCACATTATTACACAGTATTATTTAGGCCGAAGCATTGAGGGTACGTCGTATTTCAGATCTTAATAAAATCCAAAGTATAAAAGCTAGATAAATGAAACTTAGCGTATTTGATTATTATGGTAACTGCATCTTATCCTGAAAATTTGAGCTCTCTAGTATTATCCAGGCCGAAGCTATGAGGGTTCGATAATACATAACCAGACCCCCCCTCTATGAGGGGTTACAGGGTGAAAGTTACGGAATTCTTAATTTTTTTGTTATTTCTGTCTATAATCCTAGCCTGCATACCAAATTTCAGCTTTCTAGGCCTTCAGGAAGTACCCTAGAGGTTTTGATGATCATGAGTCAGTCAGTCAGTGAGTGAGTGACGGAATCGACGTATTTTAGGTATTAATAAAATCCAAAGTATAAAAGCTAAATAAATGAATCTTAGCGTATTTCATTAGTCTGCTAACTGCATCTTATCCTGAAAATTTGAGCTCTCTAGTATTATCCAGGCCGAAGCTATGAGGGTTCGATAATACATAACCAGACCCCCCCCTTTATGAGGGGTTGGAGGGTGAAAGTTATTGATTTCTTAATTTGTTTGTTGTTTGTGTGCTAATCCTAGCCTGCATACCAAATTTCAGCTTTCTAGGACTTCAGGAAATACCCTAGAGGTTTTGATGATCATGAGTCAGTCAGTCAGTCAGTCAGTCAGTGAGTGAGTGAGTGACGGAATCGACGTATTTTAGGTATTAATAAAATCCAAAGTATAAAAGCTAAATAAATGAAACTTAGCGTATTTCATTAGTCTGCTAACTGCATCTTATCCTGAAAATTTGTGCTCTCTAGTATTATCCAGGCCGAAGCTATGAGGGTTCGAAAATACGACGAAACACTTCCAGAAAAGGTACGTAGTGCCCTTCCTGCCTTCAGCTCGTCTTGGCGGGGGGCACTGCCGTGCCCCCTGATTTAGAAGGATAAACTTTAGATATGGTTGGTATTTTAGGTGGAAAACGATCCTTAAAATAAAATTCCCAGAACCTATATTACAGGTGTACAGTTAATAAGTACACCTAAATAGGTCTGACAAACATTTAAAAAAAATTATTTCAAATCAAATCATCAATCGAATCAAATCACATGAAATGAAACAATAAAAGATGTACAACTTGTCCTATCAGCGAGGAGTTCAATTGTTCCTTTCCATTTTGAAAATTATCTTCAGTTAATTATATCTTAATTTGCAAAATTTGAATTTTAAATATATTGGCCAGACTAAATTAGAATTACATTTTAGAATTAATAATGATAGGTATTTTGTTAAAAATAATTACGGCAAAGAGCTGAAAAGATATCTTGCTATTTATTCTAAATTTAAAGATTTTTTACATAATTTAAATTATCTTAATAATGAATTTATAAATAATAATTTTCCAATTCAAGTTTTAAATACATATATTTTATAATTTCAGAAAAAATTTAAATTTCAAATTAATAAAAAATATAAAGTTAAATATATTCATAATTTTATTTAATCATTTTAATTCTTCAAGATAGGATTTGTTCATTTATAATCACTTAAGTTCTCTTATGACAATTCAAAATTAAATCCTTTATTGTAGGAAGTTTTAACTTTGATCTGATGACTGTCATCTATTTATTTTTTATATTTTTTATATTTTTATTTCAATTTTTTTTTGTTACAACTATATATAAAAAAGTAAAAAAAAAATATATAATATAAAAGAAATTACAAAAAAGGTATAAAATTAAAACTTAAAAAAGAATAAACGATAAAAAAGAGCAAACCTCTTCATATTGTGTTATTGTTTACAAAACATTTTAGTATCTATATTTCTAGCTAGATGCCGCTGATGACGTGAGGATAAAATTTGGCTTGTTATTCTCACAGAAACAGCTTTCTGAATTTTGTATTGTTTTTTTCAAATTTCAAAATGCTGTCCGGCTAACTCGAATTGGGAGCATTTGAGTTTATATATATAGATTACATTTCCTTTATATTTGATAGTTGATAATAAAATGATTTTTCTGATTTTTTATGCCTGTCGTCCGACAGGCTTTGCTACTAGTAGATTAAATAATTTCTTCCTACAAGAATCAGAATTAAAACTTTAAGTAAAGATACAAGAAAGAAAGAAACAATATAATAATTTCTTTCTTTTTTTTTTTAATTGTTATTTTGCATTAAACCTTAAAATGCTAACCTAAATTTCTATATAATAGTTCACTACAAAACTATATTGATTCTTGAAACAAACATAAAGACGTTTCTACAACACAACATTTTCTCCGAACAGAATTATAGAATGAGCAAGCGGAATGTTAAGAACAGAACGAGCAGAATGCTCAGCTTGTTCTTGTTACCGAAACATCTTCTCATAGATTTGACTGTGGTAGCAAATGCATTTTTCGTAATTTATACAAAAAAAAAGAAGAAGATAATAAAAATAAATATCAATAAAGATTAAATGTAATTATTATATACAGTAGGGCCCCAATTATCCGCGGGATTGAGTGGCAAGGGCTTCTCGGATAACGAAAATCGCGGATAACCCGAAAAAAGATTAAAAATGAGGTGTAAACACTCAAAAAAAATATTTCACCATTGTAAACTACGTTTTATTATACAAAGAACATAATATATAAAATTTTTAAAATATGTACAGTAAAGCAGAAACCTTTCCTCTACGTTTGCATCCACAAATTCCGAGAAGGCCTATAGAATCACGACGCATAATAAACCTGTCAGTAATTTTCGACCTTCGCACTGTAGGGTCTATTGTATTTTCTCTGTTGTTGGCTTGGATTAAAATTGTTTTTTTTTTTTTTTGAGGTTCGTCATTAAAAAAAAATTTTTCGCGGCACTCGCGGATAATCGGGGCTCTACTGTTCATTATTTTGTACATTAAATGCATAATACTTAACAACGAATAAAATGAAAAAAAAGCGATATTAATATTAAATTAGATTTATATTAGACTTTATATATATATATATATATATATATATAAAGCTTAAATTACACAAAAGGGAGAAGAAAGAAATCAGCCTGAAAATAAAATTATAAAATAATAATAATAATAATAATAATAATAATTTTTTTAATTTTTTTTATTTACTGTTATTGAATTTATTTTCGTCCTGTTAGGAGTGAGCTAAAGCAATCCCATCAACAGGTTCGAATACATTAGTCAAACAAAAATAGAATAAACATACAAATCAGATTATAAAACAAGTAAATGATACATCACTGATAATATGCATACAAGAGTTATAGATAAATAAAACAACCAATAAAAACAACAACCAATAACAACAAATAAAATAAATTTAAACCATTGGATTAACATTAGTTATTAACCAAACTTAAGAAATCTTTTTAATGAAGATATTTTCTCAATTTTATTTATGTTTTTTATATCTATTTTATTGATTATGTCCTGCAAAATTTTCTTCAGGTTGCATTCTCCATAACTATTATATATTTGCGGATAATCAAGTCTGAAATTTAAGTCATTCCTAAAGTTGTACAATTTACCATCTCGATTATACAGATAAACATATTGATAATAATTTGTCAAAATAAGATTATATAGAAATTTTTGTTCAGGTGTGAAAATTTTGTATTTAATTAAATCTTCAATTATAATTTTCATTTTACTAAAATTAGATTGAAAAATATTTTTAATAATTTTTTTTTGTAACTTATTGATATTGACCAGATTAATGTTCTTGGTATTTGACCAAATACTATTTCCGTAGTTTATATATGAATAAAAAAAAACCGAGTAGATTAATAATTTATATTTAACTGGTAAGATATTTTTCATATGATAAAAAATATAAGCTAAACTACTTAATTTTTTGATATAGATTTTGTATATGGGTATCCCATGTAAATGTCTCATTTATTGTGATACCCAAATATTTAAAAATGATTAACCAATTTTATTTTCGTACAATTATCACATTTATCATTTTCATTTGTAGACAAGAGTGCTTGTGTGCCAAAATGTTTGGATAATATGTAGGCATTTGTTTTCTCGGATGTATTACTAATAGCTTGGTCTTATTGTCATTTATTTTGAGTTTGTTGTCATGCACCCACATTTGTAATTTATTGAAATCTTCTTGTAATTTATCTTTAGCATTATATAGGTTTTTATCATTATTTAATAAAATGATATCATCTGCATATATAAACATGTTACATGTTAATAATAATAATAATAATAATAATAATAATAATTTTTTTTTTTTTTTATTAACATAGATAGATAACACAGTACAGTCCCGTTAGGGAGGTATCCCTATCAACGGGTTCTGATATTTATATAATTTTTTTTCTTTCTTCTTACAATATATATTTACATAGTATACATTTGAAAAATATATAGCTTATAAGTCTACAAGATTGTAAATATAAGAACAAAAAAAAAAGAAAATAACAATAATTGAGTATAGATGGGTTGACATATATAAATAAATGATTGATTATTAGTATTGAAGGTATTTTTCGATAACGTGCTTGAAATGTCTTGAAACGTATATTAGTTTTATTAATAGTTAAGTTAAAGTTAAAGACTCGATCAGGCCCTGAGGACCGCACGAAGCCAAAGCCTGCCCGTGCAGGCTGAGGAGGCCGCTGGAGGGTAGGTTCCAATATTTATTTAATAGTACCAGTCTTATGTTTTACTTTGGTGTTTATTTATTTATTTTTTTCTTTCCTTTCATTTCTCCATTTTGAAGTTTCAATTCTTCCATATAGAGATATTTGGAGGAAAGAAAAACAATATAAAATAATTAATGATATATTTACTTTACTTTTTTTTTTTAAAGTATTTTCAATAAGCCATTTTTTAAGGTTTTTTTTGACAACAGATATTTTTTGATGTTCTGAGAATATATTTATATTCATATCATTTATGATTCTTTCTGTATTAAAGTTTATATTTCTGTGCCCAT
The DNA here is from genome assembly GCA_023159025.1 of Thereuonema tuberculata. NCBI lineage: Eukaryota > Metazoa > Arthropoda > Chilopoda > Scutigeromorpha > Scutigeridae > Thereuonema > Thereuonema tuberculata. The sequence goes on along the minus strand of JAFIDM010029189.1, from coordinate 38,006 downwards.
AACTATTAAAAATTGGAGGGTATGGTAGTTTTATTTTATGGTTTTGTCTTAGATGATAATTTTGATTACTGTTATTCTTTATTTGTAATATATTATAGTAGTTTTGCATTATTATGTTGTATATAAATTTTTGTTTTGGGAATAAAATTTCATACTTATTTAGGTTATAATTTCTTTTGTGTGAATTTTTCCAGACATTTTTTGAAAAAATTAATTTAAGCACTTTTATTTGTATGTTTTTTAAGTGGTCCAGATCTATATTATTAGTATTGGCCCAGATATTTACCCCGTAGTTTATCAAGGAATCAAATAGCGATTAGTATATAAGTATCTTGATTTTTGTTGGTATAATATTTTTTATGTGATAGAAAATATATATTACAGAATTTAGTCTTTTGTGAAGCATATTTATATGTGTGTTCCAAGTGAAGAGGTTGTTTATTGTAATACCTAAGTATTTGAAATTTGTTACTGTATCAACCTCGAAGGTAAATAATAATAATAATAATGTAAGCGTCGAACAGATGGCTGACGAGTGGTGAGCTGTTTGGGGAGACCGAAGCGCTCATGATCGCAATACAGGACCAAGTCATCTCCACACGCAACTACAAGAAACACATTCTACACGATACAAACACACATGACGACAAATGCAGGAAATGCCACACTACGCATGAAACGATTGACCACGTAATATCAGGCTGTCCCCTTCTCTCTCAAACAGACTACCTCCACAGACACAATCAGGTAGCGTCGATCGTTCATCAACAACTAGCACACAAACATTTACTTATTAAGAGCACGATCCCGTACTACAAGTACATACCACAAAGCGTATTAAAGTCACCCTCATATAAACTATACTGGGACCGCCCCATTCACACCGAGAAAACCATACATCACAACAGACCAGATATCACACTTGTTGATAAGGTCAACAAACAGACCTATCTAATTGATATTGCAGTGCCTATCAGCAAGAACATGCAGAAAACTCACGCAGACAAGATCAGTAAATACACAGATCTAGCACACGAGCTCCAGAAGCAGTGGAGGCAGGATCGAGTACGTGTTGTACCCATCGTTCTGTCTGCCACTGGTCTGGTGCCTCACACATTGCACCACAGTCTCAGCACACTAGGACTTCACAAAAACACTTATGCACAACTGCAGAAGGCTGTGGTACTCAACACTACACGCATAGTTAGGAAATTTATGGACACAACCACACATCCCTAATCATTCTCGCACATGTCTTTACACTTGGCAGTATGTGCTTTGGTCCTTGACCCGCCATATTGTTTTTGCTGGGGAAACACAAGGTTTGAAACATACAAACATAATAATAATAATAATAATAATAATAATAATAATAATAATAATAATAATAATAATAATAATAAAACACTTAGGGAACACTTTCACTAAAGAGCACAACACTCCTCACTCCAATCAGCCATTGTCGAAGCTGACATACATCTCACATCCCTGAACCTCGCAAATCCTTCTCTAACACTCACCACCCCCGACATCCATACACAGCAGCTGCGTGAATCATGGGCTCGTAAGGAACTCCATGGCAGACATCGCCACGAACTCAGCCCGACTTATGTCGACATGGAAGCGTCAAACAGATGGCTTACGAGTGGTGAGCTGTTTGGGGAGACCGAAGGGTTCATGATCGCGATACAGGACCAAGTCATCCCCCTACGCAACTGCAAGAAACACATTCTACCCAATGCAAACACACATGACGACAGATGCAGGAAATACCACACTATGCACGAGACGATCGACCACATAATATTAGGCTGCCCCCTTCTCTCCCTAACAGACTACCTATACCGACACAATCAGGTAGCGTCGTTCATTCATCAACAGCTAGTACACAAATACTCACTTATTCAGAACACGGTCCAATACTACAAGTCCACGCTACAAAATGTATTAGTCACCCTCATATAAGCTGTACTAGGACGCCCCATTCACACAGACAAAACAATACATCACAACAGACACTTGTTGATAAGATCAACAAACAGACCTACCTCATGGATATTGCAGTGGCTATCAGCAAGAACAAGCAGAAATCTCACGCAGACAAGATCAGTAAATACACCGATCAAGCACACGAGCTCTAGAAGCAGTGGAGGCAGGACCGAGTACGTGCTGTACCCATCTTCCTGTCTTCCACTGGTCTGGTGTCTCACACATTGCACCTCAACCTCAGCACACTAGAACTTCATAAAAACACTTAGGCACAACTGCAGAAGGATGTGATACTCAACACAACACGCATAGTTAGGAAATTTATGGACGCAACCACACATCCCTAACTATTCTTCCAAACTTTTTTTTTGCTTTTGTTTTACACTTGGCAATATGTGCTTTGGTCCTTGACCTGCCATATTGTCTTAGCTGGGGAAACCCATGGTTTGAAGCTTTTTCGATAATAATAATAATAAGAAGAAGAAGAAGAAGAGAACGAAGAAGAAAAGGTTAAAAGAATAATGAAAAAATAAAAAAGTGACAGATAAAGCTTACAAAATTATACATAAAAAAAAATTATATTTTTTTTTTTTAACAGTTTATAGTTAAGTTACTCTGGTCTTTAACCATCACTCCTTATCCCATTGCTCCTTCAGCCGCCGAACATTCCGAATGCAGCAAAAATACGTCCACACTTGAACAGCTAACCCCTTTTGAGCAATTCACTTTATCGACAAGCCATAGAATGCCGTTGTTCGGCTCATTTATGTTATGTTCGGAGAAAGCGTTAAAAATGGTTTTATATAAAATTAGTGTTTTAAAATATATTATATGAAAAATTAGGTAAATCTTTTGGAAAACAACAATATTAGCAGATTTTTTTGTCTTTCTGCTAGGGTAATTTAAATGAGTTTTTAAGAAAGAAAATTTTGGAATTCGTTTACTTTAATTGTAATTTGAGACATTTAAAAATGGAAACACTTTATTTTTTTAAAGTGTATTAACAAATGATAATTAAATATATAATTTAAAAGAAAATGAATCCATGGATTTTAAATTTTGAAAAGACATAGTGCAAAAATTAAATTAATTGAAGACACCAATCATTAAAATAACCAATTCGCCTGCTTTGTTTCGATTGATTTCGTATTAATAATACACAGGCGTTGATGCATTACCGCTTTACATCATCGACTAATCCTTAAATACTTTCTATTTTGAGACTTTACAGACATCAGGGTCCATCCAACTAACAAGTCTCTCTCTCTCTCCCTCAACGCTGGATTTGCGAACTTGAAGGATGACGTCATCGATTTTCGCGCTCGGCAGCCATGACATGTGCTCGATATTTGACAATTTATCAAGAGGAAAACAAAAATTTTAGAAACGAGAGAGGCACGATTATGATGACCATTGTTTGAGTAATAATAATCCGAATGCTTTACATCCTGTGCCTCATTTTAATCGTAGAACGCTAAGGTTATGGTGTTCACAGTCCCAAGGTATCGTCGTTTATCTAGGTTCTTCGTTTTTCCACTGCTTGCTATCTGATCTCGTTAGGCTTAATGGAATTTGAATTTATTTCTCTCATTGTCGAGCATGTAGGCAACATGGGCATGGAAACGATAGTAATTTCCGATAGTGACGATGATATCCAAGAGGTAAAAATGAATTGTTAATCCATTCAGTTTTAAAAAGAAATGGTCCCGTTCGTATTTTGGCTTCTTCATCAAAACAGTGGGAACTTAAACGAAATTAAAGTTTGGTTAAACTTGAGATTGCGGCTCACCTGTCTGTTTTAGGACTATATTCAAGATGGCGGACAGGCTTGAAAGGTTGAAAATTGTTAGGAAAATTTACCAATACATATATCCAGACCTAATCTAACCTAGCCTAACCTACAGCTAATTGTAGTAAACGATTCGGTCCTACGGACCTCATTACCATGAAAGTTGTTATGAAAGCCGTACGAGGGTGGTGCATCGCTTCGCGCGATTACTTACGAGGTGAGCCGTAAAAGCAAGTCTAGCCTAAAGTTTTCCTGATCTACCGAATTTTACGTCGCTTATTAGGCTAATGCGAGGGCAGGTTCAACAGAATAGCGCCAAGTATTTTTAATTGATTGTCTGAAAGCAGGGGATGAATTTCAAGCGGTTTTCTGTTTTGATTCATGGAGTACATTGGTGTGGCCATCAAAATTCCCGTAGTGTTAGTTAAGACGAACATGTCAATAATAATTTTGCTTAAGTTCGTTTGTTATTTTAACTTTTATTATGGGCCTTTTCCTCTCTGTAATCTAATTCTCTTTTGACGATCATGTTATTTGAAATTAGTGTTCCTGTAAATTTGAAATAATTAGAACACGGCTTCAAATTAGAACAGTAGCCACTTATGAAATGCTTTTTAATGGTCTAATTAAAGTTTAACTGTTTAAGGACATTTCTTAATTTTACTACTTGAAAAAATTTACAGTAAATTTAGCATTGATGTCTTTGTAGTTTTCGTAAGAGAACGCCATGGAGATTTTATTTTAAATACTTTTTTATGACATACTGATATTACTTCTTCTCTCCCTGTTTTTTTAATGGCGTTAACATTAATCAATTAAAATCCAGGTGATAACGAACAAGTCATTCCAGGAATTTTATTTTGACATTCCTTTTTTTTTTATTTGAGTTCGTCAAACAGATTCGCGCAATCTCAGAAAAGCGGGCCATGTATTTCGGCGCTTTTTGATCACTAACAGGAAATTTATTTTAACAATTCCAGATAGAAATAACTGTTATTTGAATTGAAATCATAATACAATATAATCTGAATAACACGACTTCGAATCCACCAGTCGAGCTTTAGTTTGTTAGAATTCGATCTAGACTATTAATGCTGTACAATAACACTGTATAAAAATGTTTATATTTTCAGTTTACATAATAGATATCAAAAGGAAATTCTTATAAAATTCTATCAAGTAAAAATGATAAATGTTGATACAAAGAAAGAATTTTTAACGTTATTTGATCTATACTATTCATTACTTTCAACATTTATTCAGTGGACTGATATTATTTTGCTGTTTGTTGGTTGTTTTTTTTTCAGCCCAATATTTTTTTTTATGAAAAATTGTTTTCAGTAGCATTGGAAATTTGTATTTGTATTGTAGTTACAATAGGTACAGAATGGTACAGTTAAATAGTGCATATGTTCAACTTTTTTTTTGTATATCAGCTGGGAATATTAAATTTTAATATTCACCAATAGTAAAATTTAAAATAGTTGGACTGATAAGTGAATTAATATTAAATGTTTATGCTTGAAAAAAAAAATAATAAAAGAGAAAAATATTTTTATTAATAATTTATTCTTTTACTATTAATAATTTAAATAATAGTTTATTACGCACTTATGTAAAGTAAGTGAAGACGTTGTGTGACGACACAAGTTAGTCAGGTGTGAGATGTGTCGGAAGTTAACGGAAGGTCAACCCGGGAAGGTTGAACTGGCGAAGCCGTTGTGAACGGGTGAAGTAATAAGGTTAGCCGATGGAGCTAACCCGACCCGGGTAGTAAAATGGAACGGCACCCACAGATAGAACTATGAGTAAGTTTCTTTGCTCAAAGAATAATTATATTATATCCCGAGCGATAATAATTAAAGCTAAAATTATTATACGTGGAATGAATCAAGGCGATTCATGAACATTAAAGCTTGTTGCATTTAAATTAACGCAATTAGAAGTAAAGAAGAATACATTGCGAAGACAAGGAACGTTGGAATTAAGACCGTAAGAAGAACTGAGAGAATTTATTCCTGTTAGTTCAAAAGACTGTGGACAATAGTAATTAGTAACTAACAATTAATTTAATTAAATTTGAATCGAGAATTCAAGTAATAGAGATATCTAAAGAAGAGATAAAATTCCAGTTACCGTGCCGGACTAATCCATTGAGAAAAGGAAGGTAGGATAATTCAAGACTTGAAGTTGCCTATTCCAAGACGGAATGAAGTAGCTAAAATTATATTGAACATTAAATAATAATATTAAGCAATATAATAAGAAGATATTATTCCGGGTCAAAATAAGAAAAATTAAGAAGAAGATATTCTGAAAAACTGGAAAAGAATTCAAGAGGATATTCGAAGAAAGAATATTGACTATCAAATAGATTTATGAAGAAACGGAAAGTAAAACCTACAAGCGGATACCGTTTTACAAGAAGAGTTGGTAGTCTACTATATGGATACTGCTGAACGGATAGAAGAAGGATAAAGGATAAAAGAATAGAAGACAGCTATAACTAAAGTGTTAGTGCTACGAGATATAATAGTGGAATATTACATAAAAGTGAAACGTGCAAATTTAGTGAAAACTTCATTAAATTGAAGTTATGTGCCAGTGTTTTAGTGATAAAAGAATTCACCGAATCAATAAGGAAGTGAGTGAATAAGAAGACGACATTCTGTGAGTACTATTATTTATTATAATAAACTAAGGAATTAGAAGATAACTACACAAAGGAATAGAGTTGTTTAATGATTTGTAATAATCACAGCGTATAGTTCTTTTGAATTAGTAGAAATAATAATTAAACAATTATTAGTAAAACTGCATTGTTGGAGATGAACAATACAAATTATTGTGAAACATTCACATAGGTATTATTAGTCGGTTATATATAGTAGCATTGAGAATATTTGCATGCTAAGTGAAGATACACTAAAGTCTCATACAAGTGATATCGAGACATTGGTTTAGTGCAAATAATTTATGTTGTAAAATTCACATCGGTGAAAAGCCAATTCTATAAATATATTGAACTCTAAATTACAATAAGTAAATATTCATATTTGTAGTAAGTTTGTATTGAAGTTCAAATTAATGCATTGAATTATAGTAGCATTTATTTAGTTTAAATTAGAAATGAATCCAAGAGGATTAAGTATATTTTTCCTGTAAATGCAAATGGGCCTTATTTGCTAATTATTGCATTTGATAGACAAGCAAGAATTATTAATGAATATATACATGTGTATTTTGTTTTGTTAAGAGTGAAATCAAACTCTTAGAATTTTGTATAGTAATTTTGAATGTGTTTCAAAATTAAAATTTTGTTTTAAAATTTTTCATGAGCACAGGGCATTATTAATTTTACACACCTCTGCTAAACCCAGTACGAATTCTGATAGCAGTACCAATTGATTTTTCATCATACACCAATTAATATCTCAGAACTGTGAAATATGACTGACATAGTCCCATTGCAACTGTACACCCTGTATGCACAGTCCTGGCAAAAGCAATAGCAGTGGGTCATTGACTGCTGCGCCATGTAACAAACTGCACTCACCATGTGTTAAGAATGAATGTTGTCTTCTGTGGTTTGGTATTAAAGACAAGGTGTTTGTACTGCCCTTACTATGGGATCTCAACGAAGTGAAAATATGCATTTCCACAGTAATTGCAACAGTAGACAAATCAATGCTACGTCGTGTTTGGAAAGACTTTCAATATCGTTTGGACATTTGTCGTGTTAACAAAGATTGCCATATCGAGCATTTATAAACTAAGCAAACAAAAATAATTTGAACTTGTGCTCTATCCAACTGCACCATTCATCGCACTATAACTACAATAGCGATGTTACTGGAAATTTTTGAAATCGTTCAAATCATTTTTGCTCACGCTGTATATATATATATATATCTGGCTTAATGAAGTATTATAGAGAATAATGAATATTTATATTGTACAATACAATTAACTTACACAATTTTTTTAAATAATTAAAAAAAATCATTTATGTTTATAATGTATCATGAAATACCAATAATGGTATTGTAATATATTAAATATTACAAACAAGCAAAACTTTGTGATGAATTTTAAACATTTGAAATGTTGAATAACAAATTTCGTATCCTAAATTATTTTGAAAATATCTTGCATTTCAATAATAAGTAATTACTGAAATACAAAAAGGGGAAAAAAATATCATGTCGATGCGAAATTTCAGGAATTGTTTACTACCTTTTTTAAGTAAAAGCATAGTTCACTGTAATAAAGGAATTCCAAACTTCTGTTTTATAAATAGACTTTGCAAATACGAATACAAAGATCTAGCAAAATATCCTTTCTGTTCTTTTAATAATTATTTACAATTTAACTAAAGAAATTAATATAATTCATGTTTAATATTAAACTTTAGTAAATAAACATCATCTTCACCAAAAATAAATTATAAAATATATTTATCCAAACAAATTTTCGGAAAGTCTTATCTTCTTTCTTTTTTCAAGTTTTTCTAAGTAATGAAATAGTTACAGAGATGATATGATATGTTATCAGATGATATGTGACATCTCTGACTATTTCATTCTGTAGAAAAACTTGAAAAACAAAATAAGATAAGATTTTTCAAAAATTTGTTTGAATAATATATTTTTGGTGAACGTGATATGTATTTACTAAAATGATAATGAGTAGAATAGAAATTAGAAAGAAGTATGGACTTAAAATATTAAACCTGTTGATATTTATGTTAAATTATAAATTTTCCTTTAAAAAATAAGATTGAAAAAATGTTGTTACAATATCATATTGATCAACTGCAACAATTTATTGTATTATAATATACAAGATACTTTACAATAACCAAATATATAAACAGAAGTTAATACTTAAAAAAAATGTAGTTTTAAATTTCAGCTTCTGTGGGTATTTTTTAATGTGTTGTGCCTAGAAAGAGTGATTAGGTAATCCTTGACAATTTGACAAAGCAATGGATTTGTGTTTTTCTATGTGAAATTTGTAAGTTCAGTTAAGAAGAAAACAGGTTTTACATTACTCGTCGTCTTGATCTCTTACACTTTGTATGAGTTAGAATAACCGATCAGCCAATAACTTGAAAGATTGTTTCTACTAACAAAAGTTTTCTTGTTTGATATTATAATTATTCTTAGTTAAATCATAACAGTAAAACAAAAACAAAAAAAGACAAATTTTCCGTAATGCATTTTTCATTTTATAATTTCCATCAAAAACCAATGAAAATAAAAACAGTTTTTGACTCTACTTTTAATTAACTCCGGCTCATCTTGATAAGGAAATTGGAAATTAATGCAAAATATTGATTGGATCAGCCAATAAATTCATGCCTTTTTTGAATGAAACAACAGTTAATTTTGTAAGTATTGATCTTTATTTTAATCAATGGTATATTCATCATTTTGTTCTATAGCTTCCCCACTGTTTGTGAAATCAAGATTGAGGAATGTAAGCTTCTTGTATTCCATTTTTATAAAAAATGTATAGATTTACTGTTGAAAAATTCTTTAAAGTGTGTTTTGACATCACTGCCAGTTTTTTTGTTAAGTGATATTTTTAGACATGAGAAAAATATAAAAATCCAATTGTGCCACATCTGGCGAATAAGGGGGTGAATTGAGAATTCCCAATTCAACTTATGTAATTTACGCTAAGTAATCATTCCCGAATGTGATTTACAAAGAGAAAGACTGTCTTCCAGATCTTTCGCTGACTCCTTCTAATGAAATTTTGAGACCTGCGACTCTGCTTCAAGATAGCAGCGTGGTCTCTAGTCACCACTTCCTTGTGCCCCTAGTACACATTAGAATCTCATCCCAAAGGAACTTCAATACTTGTGATTTCGGTGTCCTCCAGAATTACATCAGCAACAAGCGGATTGATGAAGGAGAAGACTTCTTAAGCATAGTTCTAGAAGAATTACTCAGGCATACGACATCAACGTTTCGCCCTCATCCTGAACTCATAGGGAAGCTCTTTGAGTGGTTAATAAATTCTCCAAATAAACTGCATAAAAAAATAATTCTAGGAAAATGAATTTTAATGATAGAGGAAGAAGTATTCTGAAGGTTTTGAAAAAGCATACAATTCTTATAAGCACATATTATTCAAAATAAAGTGCATCAAAAACATTATTATTATTATTATTATTATGTTTGTATGTTTCAAACCTTGGGTTTCCCCAGCAAAAACAATATGGCGGGTCAAGGACCAAAGTACATATTGCCAAGTGTAAAGATATGTGCAAGAATGATTAGGGATGTGTGGTTGCGTCCATAAATTTCCTAACTATGCGTGTTGTGTTGAGTACCACAGCCTTCTGCAGCTGTGTAAGTGTTTTTGTGAAGTCCAAGTGTGCTGAGACTGTGATGCAATGCGTGAGGTAGTAGACCAGTGGCAGACAAGACGATGGGTACTCGGTCCTGCCTCCACTGCTTCTAGAGCTCATGTGCTAGATCGCTGTATTTACTGATCTTGTCTGCGTGAGTTTTCTGCATGTTCTTGCTGATAGGCACTGCAATATCAATGAAATAGGTCTGTTTGTTGATCTTATTAACAAGTGTGATATCAGATCTGTTGTGATGTATGGTTTTTGTCTGTGTGAATGAGGCGATCCCAGTACAGCTTATATGAGGATGATTCCAATACGCTTTGTGGTATGTACTTGTAGTACGGGACCTTGTTCTTAATAAGTGACTGTTTGTGTGCTAACTGTTGATGAACGATCGACGCTACCTGATTGTGTTGGAGGAGGTAATCTGTTTGAGAGAGAAGGGGGCAGCCTGATATTATGTAGTCGATCGTCTCATGCGTAGTGTGGCATTTCCTGCATCTGTCGTCCTGTGTGTTTGCATCGTATAGAATGAGTTTCTTGTAGTTGCGTGTGGGGATGACTTGGTCCTGTATCGCGATCATGAACCCTTTGGTCTCCCCAAACAGCTCACCACTCGTTAGCCATCTGTTCGACGCTGCCATGTCGACGTGAGGCTGGCTGAGTTCGTGGCGATGTCTGCCATGGAGTTCCTTACGAGCCCATGATTCACGCAGCTGCTGAGTGTGGGTGTTAGGGGTGGTGAGTGTTGGAGAAGGGTTTTCGAGGTCCAGGGGTATGAGGTGTGTGTCAGCCTTGACAATGGCTGAGTGGAGTGAGGAGTGTTGTGCCCTTTGGTGGAAGTGTTCCCTAAGTGTGTGCAGTTGTTCTGCATGTTTTTTTTTTTTTTGTTTTTTTTTAAGGACGGGGGAAATGCATTTACGCATACCAAGCAATTGGTAATGTGAGTCTCAATCATAAAAGACTACTACTCACTAAAACCTTACGTCCGACTTCCAGAACACCCTACACGGAACCACCATCAGGTACTACATTGCGTAGGGCAGAATGACTGAAAGTCCGACTCAGATATCATTTCGCAACTGATCAAGTCTGATTTTCTCAGCCATACGGAGTTCCCGTTTAATAGTGGCAGCGTAGTCAGCCACTGCCGTCCAATTAGCCTGGGAGATAGTCATCAAGCCAACGATGTTCTCTGGAGCCATACGCTGTCGAAGGGATTTCTTCAGCTCATTTCTATCTTCATGGAAGCGTGGGCAGACAAAGAAGACATGCTTGACATCCTCGTTCAAGAACTGGCAAGTCGGACATGACGCACTGTTGACAATTCCGAAGCGCCTCTGGTACGCTAGAAAACAACCATGGCCACTTAATAGCTGAGTCAGGTAGTGATCCACTTCATCATGCTTTCTTTTCATCCATGTTGCAATATTAGGTATAAGATTATGAGTCCATCTTCCACTGGTCGATGAATCCCATCGTCTCTGCCATCTGACCGTTGTCTTGCTTTTCATTCCCTCGTGATCTTGGGTCGGTGAGCGTCACGACGTTCCCGAATACCACTGCATATCGCGCTTCTCTCACATGCTAAGAGATCGATAGGTGGCATCCCTGCTATGACGCACACGGCATCATATGAAACTGTTCGAAATGCACAAGCGACCCGTAGAGCGCATTTCCGGTGAACCGAAGTCATTTGACATACATATGATTTAGTCTCCATGGCATGGAACCAGATCGGAGCCGCATAGAGCATGGTAGAGATAGCCACACTAGACAGGAGTCTTCGTCGGCTCTGCCGAGGTCCTCCGATGTTCGGAATGATCCTAGCCAAGGCGTTGACCACTCGTGCAGACTTTTCACTCACGATTCGAAGATGTTCATCGAACCAAGCCTTGCATCAATCTGAACACCCAGATACCTGAGAGAAGGCTGCGACAGAATGTCATGATCACCCACAATGAAGGTAACGATCTCCCTCGCTTTCCTGCTGGTCACAAGAACCGCCTCTGTCTTGTGATCTGCTAGTTGTAATCCAACCGTTGAGAGCCACTGACGGATCCTGGCAACAGCCACATTCGATGTTAGGGTGACAACTTCCAGGTGTTTCTCGATTACAACCAATGCAACATCGTCAGCGAACCCCACTACAGTCACTCCCACGGGCATTGGCAGCTTGAGTTCGGCGTCATACATGATATTCCAAAGCAAAGGACCAAGTACTGATCCCAGTGGAACACCGCCTGTGATGTTGTAGGTCTTCATTCCGACTTCGGTATTATACTTGTTCTGCATGTAGGCTGATGAGGTTGACGAGTCCTCAGCCTCCCTCCCTGTGGGGAAGAGTCATCCTTTCCATAGCGGACTTGGGGTGGTGCATGTTGTGTTACGTGAATTTAGTGCGTGTTGTACGTTGTAGTGCTTCGAGTTCGATGTTTGTTCATGGAATTATACCAAACGAATATGTTAGAGTGGGTACGGCAAAAGTATTGACGGCTTTAATTTTATTTCTGGCGTTGAGTTGTGTTTTGAGGATGTTTTGAACGCGGGCTCGGTATGTGTTCTTGAGTGCAATTTTGATGTTTGTGTTGTCAATGACGCGCGCTTGCTGGAGGCCCAGATACTTATAGGTCTCTCCCTCTTCCATGGATTGGATGGCCAACCCATGGTCCAGTTTAAAACCTTCCAAATTCGTAGTCTTCCCGCGTGTTATATGTAGCTTGCGACATTTGTCGATTCCAAATTCCATCCCAATGTCTTTGATGAACTGTGTTGTGACTTGTAATAAATTAATAAGTTGTGTGTTTTTTGTGGCGTACAGTTTAATATCATCCATGAAGAGTAAGTGTGTGATCTTGTATGGTGTCAGAGTGCCTGAGGTAAGCCTATAACCGTGTTTTGTGTTATCTAGTATGTGGTTCAGTGGATTTAAGGCGAGGCAGAACCAAAGAGGACTCAAGGAGTCTCCCTGGAAAATACCTCTCATTATGGGGATGGAATCTGTAGTGATGGAGGTGTTGGAGGTGCGTAGGTGTAAGGTTGTGTTCCATCTCTTCATCGTGGCATCTAAGACTGCCGTGATCTTGAGGTGTATTTTATAGATATGAAGAGTATGTAGGAGCCAGGAATGAGGGACAGAATCAAATGCCTTCTTGTAGTCAATGTACGCAATATGCAAGTTTCTATTCTTCGCGCGCGCCTGGCGCAGGATAACAGAGTCAATAAGGAGTTGCTCCTTACAACCCTGGGAATTCCTACGACAGCCCTTCTGTTGTTCGGAAAGAATGCTATGTGTCTCGATGTGTGTGTAGATCTTGTCTGCGAGGCAGAAGGTGAGGAGTTTGTAAAGGGTGGGGAGGCAAGTGATTGGACGGTAGTTAGCAGGGTGTGCTGTGTCAGTGTTCTTGCTCTGTAGATATGTGACACCCTGTGTGAAGAAACGAGGCATATGTTCTGGGTGTTGGATTATGTCAGTGAGTGTGGGCGCTAGCATCCCATGCAGGGACGTGAACCTCTCGATCCAGGAGCTTTCCAGTTGTGTGCATGTTTTAATGCTGTCTGTATGTCTCCAAGAGTAATCTCATGGAAGGACATGAAGAGTAAGTGTTCAGTCAGTTGTTGTTCCTTTGTGATCCATGGTGCTTTATCATTGTGGGGGATAGTATTAGACCACAGAGATGACCAGTATTCCTGTAATATATCGCTAGTGGGAGTGTTTGTGTTAGTTGTAGTAGAGGAAGATGTAAGTGATCTGTAGAATTTTTTCTCATTGTATTGGAAAGTGTTGTTTTGTTGTTTGCGCAGGGTGCACTGTTTGTATCTATATATTAGTGCACTATATTTTGTTTCAGTGTGTCGAGATGTTCCTGAACCTGGTTATGATGGTTTGAATGTAAAGGGCGAGTATTTATCTGCTTGAATATCTTTCTAACCTGGGACATTTGTTAGTAGTTTCTTTGTTTTGTTTCGTGCACAATATTGTGTGAGCCTGGATATGTCTCCTCTAAGGTCGCTGATGCGACCCTCAAGGCGATGTCTCCAAGGGGGGATGTATTCTTGTGGCCGTGCAGTGGGAGGTATAAGGTGTTGTTTGATTCCAAGTGCCCGAATGGTTCCCTGTGCGGCGCAATAGTGTGTTGTGTATATGTCTTCTAAGGTTTGGATATTGTCAAGGTGTTGTGCGATAGGCTGTGTGTTGAGATGGTATATGACTGTGGAGAGTTGTTTTGATGTCTGTACTTTGGGGAGTGAATGTATTAGTGTCGGGTCTGTGCCTGTGTATTGTGCCTGTGCAGTGTAAAAATGATCATCTGCTGCACGTAATATGTCATTAGTTGTGTTATTGAGGCATGTGTGCTAAGGGGTAGAGTTTGTTTCTGTGTTTTCCATAATGGTGTCTTCTGGTGGGATGGTGTGTGGTGTCCTGTGGTTGGATTCAGCGACTTCTTCCCAAATTTGTGCAAGTATGCATGGGAGGATAAGATTGTTTACTACTATGTAACGTCGCTGATCCGCTACCCGCTATTTGCTAAGCCCTAACGATGGATAATGTGTGGTGAATGCGTGGTGTAGTGCCTGTCTGTATCCTGGGAGTTGAGTCTCTAACTGTGTGACAGAGAAGTCGCGCATACGATCCTGGTTCATCTGCGATGACCATTTGATGCACTGGCATGGTTTACCAGTCTTGGTGGTCGCCTGCTCTGGCACAGACGAAACACTTCCGACTGTTCGGGCTGAATGGTGTTGCCCGGGCATTGTGGTAGCCATACTACACGATGGGATGCCACTTTCTCCACCACCACCTGCGGGAGACTGTAGTATATTTTTCGAACGGAGGTCTCTGCCTAACCCCCGAACGCGGGTGACTTTATCCTGCGCCACACCCGACGCAGCATGATCTATATTAGAACGAGTTTTCATCAGGGATGGTTGTACCCTTTAGCTACAACAATTATCTCGGGGCATATAAGCTGGTTGCTACCGGGCGCGTCCACAGGTGGCGGATAGTGGAGAGGCCTCCAGATATGGAGGTTAGCTGCGATATAAGCAGGGAAACCTGACGAATAAGCAGTCGTGGACCCCAGCGGTGATCCTAACAGGGGTGGGGGATGTAAGCCTGGCAAGTTTACACCCATTAAAAACCCACAAACCCTTTGACGGCATCATGACACAGCCCCCGAGGGGGTACCTGAAGATTTATGCGGCAAGCCTCCAAAAGGGCTCCTGATATTTCTTCATGCCATGGTATTGGGCAGCAGCAACACCATTATGACCAAAAGGCTGAAAGCAATTGATGCTGGTATAGGCTTATGACCAAGGAACAGCGGGCATGGGCGAATCACCTTGTTTGGCCACTGTACTGCGAGGAAGAAAGGAATGGCAAGCTACTTCTTCATTTTGCTGAGAAAACTTATGGATAGAGACACAAAGAGTACTTCCGATATGTTGCCGGAAGTTGAGCCCCCCAGGTCAGATGGCAACACTTTTGTTACTGGGGATGAACAGAGAGCTGATCTAAATCTATTCGATTGTAATGACGTAGCTAGATCAAAGCCTTCGGGAAGTTCAGTTGCTGATACAAGAAAAGCTCCAAGTTTACTAAAAAGACACAAAATTGGAATGTTAGAAGCATGTCCCAGGGGAAATTAGAGATAGTCAAGGCAGAAATGTTGAGGACTGGGACGGAGTTACTAGGAATCAGCGAGCTTAGATGGACAGGAATGGGCCATTTTCAATCTGATGACTTTAGGATCTATTACTCTGGTAGTGAAGATCAAAGAACAAATAGTGTTGCAATCATTGTTTCCAAATTAATTGCACATCAGGTTATGGGTTACAACCCTATAAACAATAGAATTATTTCTTTAAGACTAAAAGGAAGACCTTTTCATATGACAATTATACAAGTTTATGCACCAACAACAGCTGCAGAGGTGGAAGATGTCGATGATTTCTTTGCAACACTACAGCAAACTATAGATCAAACGCCAAGTAAAGATATTCTTGTTATTGGAGATTTCAATGCAAAGGTTGGCAATGAACCTATAACTAGGACAGT
This sequence comes from Thereuonema tuberculata, assembly GCA_023159025.1. Classification (NCBI taxonomy): domain Eukaryota; kingdom Metazoa; phylum Arthropoda; class Chilopoda; order Scutigeromorpha; family Scutigeridae; genus Thereuonema; species Thereuonema tuberculata. The sequence continues at coordinate 21,806 of JAFIDM010029189.1, read as the reverse complement.
TGGTAAATTTGGACTGGGAAGGAGTAATAATGCAGGACAGCGACTGATTGAGTTCTGCTCGGGAAATGACCTCTTTATTGCCAATACCTTTTTTGAGCAACCCAAGAGACGGCTATACACCTAGATATCTCCTGATGGCCAGTACAAGAATCAAATTGATTATATAATCTGTAAGAACAGATAGAAAAGTTCAATCATGACTTGTAAACTCTTCCGGGTGCAGACTGTGGAACGGACCACCAGCTTCTTATTGCTGATATTTGTGTAAAGTTGAAAAATTGCAAACGGAACTCAATACTGAGGAGATATAATTTATTCCTCATTCCGGAAGCCTACAAAGTGTCAACCCAAAATAGATTCAGATACCTGGAGCTAATAGATAGGGAACCGGAAGAAATTTGGAATGATGTGAAAGATATTATAAGGGAGGAGGCAGATAAGCACATGCCAAAAGTGATGAAAAAGAGAAAATCGCAATGGCTCTCTAAAGAAGCAATACATATTGCAGAACTAAGAAGAGAAGCAAAAGTCAAAGGGGAAAGAGACAGAGTGAGGCTACTTAATGCTAAATTCCAATATCAGGCAAGAAAAGACAAAGAATGCTTCTTAAATTCTGAGTACAAACTAATAGAAGAAAACAATGGAGCTGGAAAGACATGAGATCTTTTCCAAAAGATTAGGGAGATTACAGGAAGCTTTAAGCCCCATTTTAATGTAATCAGTGATAAACAGGGAATTGATTTAACTATGGAAAATGAAGTTAAAGAGCGTTGGCTACAATACGCGAACGAATTATACAAGAAATCTTACAGAAGTGATGAGGAGTTAAGAGGAAATATTCTGGATGAAGAGCCGACAATACTGGTGGATGAAGTCAGGTGGGCTTTAAAACAGCTGGCGTATAATAAAGCACCAGGAGTGGATGAGATCCCTACCGAGCTACTGAGAGCGGGAGGGGAAGTGCTGATAGGGGTCATCACTGCTCTCTGTCAGAAAATATGGACAACAAAAATTTGGCCTAATGACTGGAAAAGGTCAATTTTCCTCCCAATCTCGAAAAAGGGGAACAGAAAAGACTGCTCAAATTATAGGACAATCGCATTAATCCCGCATGCTAGCAAGATTTTATTGAAGATTTTGCAAAAGAGGATTGAACCCTAGCTTGAAAGAGAGTTGGCTTGCGAACAGGCTGGTTTCAGGAGAGGGAAGGGAACACGTGATCAGATAGCAAACATCAGATGGATTATGGAGAAGGCGAGAGAATATAAAAAAAGATATCTATCTGTATTTCATCGACTACACCAAGGCGTTTGACTGCGTGGACCACTCACTTTTGTAAAAATACCTCAGATTTTTAGGGATATCAGAACATTATATTGTTTTGCTCCAAAACTTATACAAAGACCAAGAAGCAGCAGTTAGAACAGCTTTTGGAAACACCGAGTGGTTTAAAATTGGTAAAGGAGTGAGGCAGGGATGCGTGCTCTCCCCTTATTTATTTAACCTTTATACAGAATACATTATGAGAGCCGCCAACCTTGAAGAGCATAAGGAAGGTTTTAGATTGGGTGGCATCACCATAAATAATTTAAGATATGCCGACGACACTACTTTGGTAGCAGAAAAAGAGGAAGACATGAGGTGCTTGATCGAAAAGGTCAGAAAGGAAAGTGAATTGGCTGGCCTATATTTAAATCTCAAGAAAACAAAGATCAAGACTTCGGGAATCTCAAATGGATTCAAATTAAATGATCATGAAACTATTGAAGTGGTGGACTCGACTATTTTCTTGGGATCCCGGATAGACAACGATGGGAGATGTGAGAAGGAAATTCACCAAAGATGTGTTTTGGGAAAGCAAGCTATGAAGGGCCTCGAAAGGGTCATTAAAGATCGCGGTATTTCAACAATAACGAAAATCCGAATCGTGAAGACATTGCTGTTCCCTGTGGTGATGTACGGATGTGAGGGATGGACCCTCAGAAACTGTGAAAGAAGAAGAATTGATGCATTTGAGCATTTGTGCTGGAGAAGAGTGCTTCGGATTCCATGGACTGCTTTTAGAACTAATCACTCAGTAATTGAGGATATCCAGCCAGGTTGCTCTCTCGAGGCTAGGATTATGAGACAGAAACTAAAGTACTTTGGTCACGTTCATCATTCATCATTCAGCCTTTATCAGTCCACTGCTGGACGAAGGCCTCCCCCATACATCTCCATCGTTTACGGTCATCAGCTTTACTTCTCCATCTCTTCCCCGCAAACTTCTCCATCTCATCCTTCCATCTGCCCTTTGGTCTTCCTCTCTTCCTTTGACCTGTGGAGGGTTTCCAAAACGTGGTCAGGCTCGTCCAGTTTTCCCTAGTCTTTCTGGCCAGGTGTTCTGCCCAACTTCACTTTGACTTCTTTAGATATATAACTGCATCATGTATCTTGGTCTGTTGTCTGATCCATGTGTTTTTCTTCATATCTCTCAATGTTATATTTAACATGTTTCTTTCCATACGTCTCTGAGAAACCCTAATCTTATTTTCTTGGCTTTTAGTCATTGTCCATGTTTCTCCGGCATATGTTAATACAGGTAGGACACACTGGTTGTAGGCTTGTCTTTTTAGGCTTATAGGTATGTCTGCTTTAAAAATAAACCCAATTTTCTTGAAAGCCATCCATGAAAGTTGAATTCTTCTTTTGATTTCCTTTTCCATCCCCCCATTAATCTGTAATATTTGTCCTAGGTAATTAAATGTTTCTACAATTTCGATATCTTGATTTTCCAACTGAATATTCCTTGGTTTCACAAATTTGTTGAACATTAATTTGGTTTTTTCTTTATTAATTTTTAATCCTATGATTTTGCTTGTTATGAGGTCACATAATGGTTTGGAAAAGACAGTAATGCTGGCGAGAGTTGAAGGAACAAGACGAAGAGGATGGCCACGTAGAAGATGGATGGATGATATAGTGGAGTCATCTGATCTGTGTCTTCAGGAGTTGAAAGAAAGGGTGCTTGATCGAACTGCTTGGAGAGCCTTTGTCCATAGAGTCACCAGAAGTCGTCTTCGACTTGACGGGACATAACAACAACAACAACAACAAAACAATTATATTATTATACATTTTGAAACACAGTCAAAAATTCGCTGACTGGAGCCTTTAGTAGATACAAGTTTCAGCCAAAAACCTAAGTATCCACCAGGTATCTGCGCAATATATATGATGTTCCAAGCAGCGCTGTTTTTTGTAGTTCTGATGTTGTTATTTCAGACAACTGCAATTGGTTCAAATACTTGGTAAAATTTTTGTTTTAAGATTGTTCCAAGTGTTCCTATGATGATGGGGATCACTGTCGTGTGTTTCATCCAAAGCCGTGTTGTTTCTATTGCCAAATCCCTGTATTTTATAATTTTTTCCTGTTCTTTATCTAAAATTCTTGCATCTCCAGGGATTGCAATATCAATTATGAAAATAGTTCTATTTGTTAATACTGTTATATCTGGCGTATTATGATCCAGGTGTCTATCAGTTTGAATTCTAAAATCCCACAAGATTTTGACGTCTTTATTCTCTAAAACTTTTTCCACTTGATGTTCCCATGAATTTTTAGATGCTGGCAAATCATATTTTTTGCATAATGCCGAGTGTATTAATCTGGCGACCCTATCACGTCTGCTTTTATAGTCCGTTTGTGCGATTTTGCTGCATTCACAGATTAAATGCGAAACAGTTTCAAGTTTTTCTTGGCATAGTCGGCAGTTTGGGTTATCACCGGTTTTCTGGATTTTTGCTTTCATTACGTTTGTCTGTAATGCTTGTTCTTGTGCAGCAAAAATTAATCCTTCAGTTTCTTTTTTGATAGTACCCGACTTTAACCATTCCCAAGTTAAATCGCTGTCATTTTTGCCTTCAATATTTCTCAGATATTGTCCATGCAAGGGCTTGTTTTTCCAACTATTTAATTTTATTTCAAACTGCCGTGCTTTATAAACTGTTTTGGTTTCTGTTGATTTTAAAATATTCTCACTGGCTACAGCTTTCAAAAGTTTCTCCTTACTTTTCCTAATGTAATCACTGAGACTTCGTTTTTCTTCGTCCACTACTTGATGAACCTGTAGCAGTCCACGGCCACCAATCTTTCGCGGTAAATACAGTCTGTCAACGTCACTTCTTGAATGTAAAGCATGATACATATTGAGCAATTTTCGTGTTCTACGATCAAGTTTTTCTAGGTCGTTTTGGTTCCAATCAATTATTCCAGCAGGATAACTGACTACTGGAATTGCCCATGTGTTAATGGCTTTAATTGTATTTCCACCTTTCAGTTTTGATTTTAAAATCTTTCGAATTCTCTTAATGTATTCTTTCTGAGTGAGTTCTATAATTCTAGTGTTCAGAATATTGTCAGCTTCTAATATACCAAGGTATTTGTAACTTTTATTATTTCTCAATGATTTTACATTTTCCAGTTTTATTATCTCTAATTCCTGCATTTTGCCACGTTTCATTGTCAAAATTGCACATTTTTCAATGCCAAATTGCATTTGGATATCCCTGCTAAATGTTTGGACAATGTTTATTAGTGACTCAAGTTCAGTAGGACTTTTCGCATATAATTTCAAATCATCCATATAAAGTAGATGGTTTCCACTGTTATCTTTACATTTTCCATTTGTTTTCCCTTTGTTTCTTTACAAATGTCCTTGATCCACGTGGCATCTTTACCATGTTCAACAGGATTTTCCCAAATTCCTTTCCAAAACTTTATTGTATCTTCTTTATGTGGTGGTAAATTCACTTTTCCTATGTTTGCTCCTAATGATTTGTAAAATAGCCGCTGGTTTGTTCGGAACTGGGTGTTTTCTTTAAATTGTTGTATGCGCCCACTGTATCTTTCGATTTTCTTTGCAGTAGTTGTAACACGTTGTTTTAGTACTTCCATGATATCAGTAATAGTTTTATTTTCAAGGTCGTATCTTCTGGAAAGTAAATTTTTTGTCTTCTCATTTTTTAAGTTTTCCATGTTTCATGCATTTTAAGTTATTAATATCTGCACGCATTTTGTTTATTTTCTGCTCTAATCTAATTTTCCACTTCGGAATGCCTGAAATTTTCTTTGTTGGCAGCTTGTATCTCAGTTCTGTTGTTATAATAGCAGCTGTGCTGTACATAAGTTGGTTCGTTTGCTGTAAAGTCTCAGTTGGAATCAGATTAATAACCATGTTGGCATCCTGCAATAAACTTTTCATCTCTTTACTTCGTAATTTATGCAGTATAGAAAGTCTATATTATTATTATTATCTCGAAAAAGTTTCAAACCATGGGTTTCCCCAGCTAAGACAATATGGCGGGTCAAGGACCAAAGCACATACTGCCAAGTGTATTAAAAAAAAAAAAATTGGAAGAATAGTTAGGGATGTGTGCTTGTGTCCATAAATTTCCGAACTATGCGTGTTGTGTTGAGTACCACAGCCTTCTGGAGTTGTGCATACGTGTTTTTATGAAGTCCTAGTGTGCTGAGGCTGTGATGCAATGTGTGAGGCACCAGACCAGTAGCGGACAGGATGATGGGTACAATACGTACTCGGTCCTGCCTCCACTGTTTCTGGAGCTCGTGTGCTAGGTCTGTGTATTTACTTATCTTGTCAGCGTGAGTTTTCTGCATGTTCTTGCTGATGGGAACTGCAATATCAATGAGATAGGTCTGTTTGTTGACCTTATCAACAAGTGTAATGTCAGGTCTGTTGTGATGTATAGTTTTGTCTGTGTGAATGGGACGGTCCCAGTATAGCTTATGTGAGGGTGACTCTAGTACACTTTGTGGTGTGTACTTGTAGTATGGGACCGTGTTCTTAATAAGTGAGTGTTTGTGTGCCAGCTGTTGATGAACGATCGATGCTACCTGATTGTGTCGGTGGAGGTAGTCTGTTTGGGACAGAAGGGGACAGCCAGATATTATGTGGTCGATCGTCTCATGTGTAGTGTGGCATTTCCTGCATCTGTCGTCGTGTGTGTTTGCGTCGTGTAGAATGTGTTTCTTGTAGTTGAGTGTGGGAATGACTTGGTCCTGTATCGCGATCATGAACCCTTCGGTCTCCCCAAACAGCTCACCACTCATCAGCCATCTGTTCGACACTTCCTTGTCGACATGATGTTGGCTGAGTTCGTGGCGATGTATGCCATGGAGTTCCTTACGAGCCCATGATTCACGCAGCTGCTGTGTGTGGGTGTCGGGAGTGGTGAGTGTTAGAGAAGGGTTTGCGAGGTCCAGGGGTGTGAAGTGTGTGTCAGCCTTGAAAATGGCTGAATGGAGTGAGGAGTGTTGTGCTCATTGGTGGAAGTGTTCCCTAAGTGTGTGTACTTGTTTTTCGTGTAGGGTGATGAGATTGATGAGTCCTCGGCCTCCCTCCTTGCGGGGAAGAGTCATCCTTTCCGTAGCGGACTTGGGGTGGTGAATGTTGTGTTTCGTGAATGTAGTGCGTGTTGTGCGTTGTAGTGCTTCGAGTTCAATGTTTGTCCATGAAATTATGCCAAACGAATACGTTAGTGTGGGGACGGCAAAAGTTTTAATGGCTTTAATTTTATTTCTGGCATTGAGTTGTGTTTTTAGGATGTTGTGAACGCGAGCATAATATGTTTTCTTGAGTGCGTTTCTGATGTTTGCGTTGTGAATGACGCGTGCTTGCTGGAAGCCCAGGTACCTATAGGTCTCTCCCTCTTCCATGGATTGGATGGCCAACCCATGGTCCAGTTCAAAACCCTCCAAATTCGTAGTCTTCCCGCGTGTTATATGTAGCTTGCGGCATTTGTCGATTCCAAATTCCATCCCAATGTCTTTGGTGAACTGTGTTGTGACTTGTAGTAAATTAGTAAGTTGTGCACTGTTTGTGGCGTAGAGTTTAATACCATCCATGTAGAGTAAGTGTGTGATTTTGTATGGTGTCAGAGTGCCTGAGGTAAGCTTATAGCCGTGTTCTGTGTTGTCTAGCATGTGGCTTAATGGATTCAAGGCGAGGCAGAACCAAAGAGGAGTCAAGGAATCTCCCTGGAAAATACCTCTCCTTATGGGAATGGGGACTGTAGTGATGGAGGTGTTGGACGTGCGTAGGTGTAGTGTTGTGTTCCAACTCTTCATCGTGGCATCCAAGAATGCCGTGATCTTGGGGTGTACTTTGTAGAGTTGAAGAGTGTGCAAAAGCCAGGAATGGGGGACTGAGTCAAATGCCTTCTTGTAGTCGATGTACGCGATGTGTAAGTTCCTATTCTTCGCGCGCGCCTGGCGCAGGATTACAGAATCAATAAGGAGTTGCTCCTTACAACCCTGGGAATTCCTGCGACAGCCCTTCTGCTGTTCGGAAAAAATGTTATGTGTCTCGATGTGTGTGTAAATTTTGTCTGTAAGGCAGGAGGTGAGGAGTTTGTAAAGTGTGGGGAGGCAAGTGATTGGACGGTAATTTGCAGGGTGTGCTGTTTCAGTGTTCTTGCTCTGTAGGTAAGTGACACCATGTGTGAGGAAAGGAGGCATATGTTCTGGGTGTTGGATTATGTCAGTGAGTGCAACAGCTAGCTTCCCATGCAGGGACGTGAACCTATTGATCCAGAAGTTCTGAACGCCGTCTGCACCAGGAGCCTTCCAGTTGTGTGCATGTTTTAGTGCTGTCTGTATATCGGCGAGGGTAATATCATGGAAGGGCATGAAGGGTAGGTGTTAAGCGAGTTGTTCTTCATCTGTGATCCATGGTGCTTTGTCATTGTGGGGGATGGGGTTGGACCACAGAGACGACCAGTATTCATGTAATGCCTCACTGGTGGGTGTGTTTGTGTTGGGTGCAGTGGAGGGAGATGAAAGGGATCTGTAGAATTTTTTCTCATTGTATTGGAAAGTATTGTTCTGTTGTTTGCGTAGAGTGCACTGTTTGTATCTTTGTAATCTTTTTGCAAGTGCACTGAGTTTTTGTTTTAGTGTGTCGAGATGTTCCTGAACCTGGTTATGATGGTTTGAGTGTGTAGGGCAAGTGTTTATGTGCTTGAATATCTTCCTGACCTGGGACATAAGTTTCTTTGTTTTGTTTCCTGCACAGTATTGTGTGAGCCTGGCTATGTCTCCTCTAAGGTCGCTGATGCGGCCTTCAAGGCGACGTCTCCAAGGGGGGATGTATTCTTGTGACCGTGCAGTGATAGGTATGTGGTGTTGTTTGATTCCAAGTGCCCGAATGGTTCCTTGTGCCGCGCAGTAGAGTGTTGTTTGTATGTCTTCTAATGTTTGGATATTGTCAAGGTGTTGTGGGATAGTGTATATGTTGAGATGGTATATGACTGTGGCGAGTTGTTTTGATGTGTGTACTTTGGGGAGTGGAGGTCTGAGTGTGGGGTCTGTGCCTGTATATTGTGCTAGTGCGGTGTAGAAATTATCATGTGCTGCTTGTTGTATGTCATCAGTTGTATTGTTGGGGGATGTGGACTGAGGGGTAGAGGCTTCTGAGGCTTCTGTGTTTGCCATAAAGGTAATGTCTTCAGGTGGTGTCCTGTGGTTGGATTCAGCGACCTCTTCCCTAATTTGTGTAAGTATACATGGAGGAATAAGATTGTTTACTATTAGAGAACGTCGCTGATCCGCTACCCGCTGTTCGCTAAGCCCTAACGATGGATAACGTGTGGTGAATGCATGGTGTAGCGCCTGTCTGTATCCTATTATTATTATCATTCAGTTTCGGTCATTGTATACTGTTTAAGCTGAAAATGATAGAGTACTAAGGATCCTTATTTTAAATGAGGTAATAAATAAATGAGGTAATGGTGAAATAAATTAACCTCAATTTCAAATTAACTATAGACCTACTAAGTAAGTATTGAATACCATGAAACTGTCTTAAATATTTTGGAAAAGTCAGGTTTGTTTGTTTTTTTTCTTTTTAGCTAAATGTATATTTTTACTTAAGAAATCTTGGGAAGAAATACACATTTATTTTAGTACTTATAATTGCCTAATTTTTCTTTACCTTTCAAAATCTGTTTTCCTCCCATATCAAAAGATATTAATGTAATATTTTAATTTCATTGAAATAAGTTTAAAAAGCTTTTTAGAAACAAGATATATAATCTGAATCCTTAATGACTTAGTGTTTGATTTTATATTAGGTGAGTGCAAAAGTTCTATCCGTTTTTATTTTCTACAAAGAAGAGCAAATAAATGCAAAATGAACAGTACTTATTATTGGGCATAGTCTCCATTGCTATCTAGGACCACTTGCCATCTTTCTAGGAGGAGATGATTTCCACGGCGGTAAAATTCCGGCGGTTTCGAGTCAAAAAAGTCTTGGATGGCAGTTTTCACAGCATCAAGATCATCAAAGATTTTCTGACTGAGGAAATGTTCAACGCATGAAATAGGTGATAGTCATTTGGTGCCCAGTCAGGACAATAGGAAGGGTGGGGTAAAACGTCCCAATCAAAGCTCAGTAACTTTTGGTGAGTGATGACAGTAGCATGTGGCCTGGCGTTATCTTGATGAAGGATAGCACCGCGACGATTGATGAGACCTGGCCGCTTTGCTACCAAATTTGAATGCAGCCTGTCTAACTTTAGACAGTAGAAGGCAGCATTGATGGTTTGGTTGAGTGGCAGGACCTCCCAGTGATTTATTCCCTGCAGATCTCACCACACACTCTTGGGATGAAGTTCAGCTTTCGAAGTCGATGCAGGCGGATCAGAAGGGCGACACACAGTCCTACGACGCTTTACGTTATGGTACATAACCCACTTCTAATCTCCTGTCACAATTCGTATCAAGAATGGGTAATTTTTGTACCGGGAAAGCAAGGAAACACAGATGGCGATTCGGTCATCCCGTTGCTAAGCTGCCGGATTATGTGGAACCCAACGATCCAACTTTCTCGTAAAACCCAACTTAACCAGCCGTCTTTCGACCGTTGTTCGGTGTACGTTGAAGGTCTCCGCTAATTCTTGCACGGAAGGGTTCGGGCTGTTCCTTATGGCTTGGTCAATATCGTCCTCTCCAACGTGTGATGGCCATCCACTCTTAGCCTGATTTTAGCAGCTTCTGTCTCCTTCCGTAAATTTACAAAACCAGCGACGACATGTGCTTTCGTCTATTGCATCCTCCCCATAAACTTAACAAACATTGTGACATGCTGTGGCTGCCGTACTCTTTTTATCGAACTCGTATAATAAACTATGTCTTATATGCTCCTTCTCGCTTTCCATATTACATCCTCTGATATTTTTTTTGAGATGATTAAATTTGTGAGATACGATGCATTTATATGTGTGGCATCCACACGTTTGATTGGCAGACGACTTCCGTCATTACAATGTCATGTGTGAGGGCAATTCCATTGCAAATTTTCATATCCAAAAACGGGGAGAACTTTTGCACTCCCCAATATTCTAAGATTTCACAGAAAGCATTCATTGCAAATCCCTTGTCATCCTTTAAGCATCTTTTTTTTTGAGTTACTATAATATTTAGTTAAAAAGTAAAAGTTAATAACTGTTCGTCAGTTGAAAAGTTGTGTGGAATTTCAGATAACCTTCTGCTACTAGATCAGTGCTTCTCAAATGATTATGTCATTCAAGCAGTACGTTGGGGATTACACTAGACTCTCATGAAGAAAAAAAAAGGAAAATTAATTTAGTATACAATTTTATTATATATTTTAAAATCCGAATTGTTTTCAAACTAGGGAGAAGAGTAACTGAATTGAAGATATGCGAAAAGAGGTCGGTAGTTCAAAATTAAAAAAAATACGGTAATACATTAATAATATTACATATATCGTCGCTCTAACTGCAAAACCTCGTAACTTCATCTATGTCAGTTTTCATTTTGTGATAAAACAATAGCCATCCATGTATTTGCAAAACCTTGTAACATTCAACCATTTGGAAGAACCCTAAATAGTCATGTGACAAAACGTCACATCCAATCAGGCAAACCTTTCTAATGTAGTTTTTTGCTTCTCCTGAAAGATTTGCCAAAAGTCACTTACAAGGTTTGCATTTAGGGCGACGATATATTGTATAGCTTGTATTTTAATTAAAGACTTAATATTATTTTATATATATATTGTAATGAGACAATGGGGAAGGTAAAATTTTGGGTATCGTTAGATGTTCGTTGGGCGCCAACCGATAATTCGTTCGGTAGAGTTCCTTACTATCCCCTCCAAACTCGTTACACCCCGAGGTAACTTGCTGGGTAATCTCGTGGTGTAGGAAGTCTACACTTCCCGTCCACATATAAAGAGGCGAAAACACTTCCACTGCACAAATAAACTTAACAATTTTATTCAACACTAGAAAAAACATATTCCATGGTCTGAAGGCAATAACTTATAGGCAAGCTTATGGCTTTTTACTTCGACTGAACTGAAATTAACTAAATAACTGAACCACCAATAAAATTAACTTCAATTTAACACTGTTCCTTGTGAGTCGCACCGCACTAACGGTTGCGTAGCACTAATTTGAGTTAAGTAGCTTACTAAATTTCGTAGCACTAATTTGGGTTAAGTAGCTTAGTTTGGACTAATTTCCAACGGTTGCATCACTGATAGGTTGCGTAACACTAATGACTTCTTAAGCGAAAGGGTTTACTCACTGGCACTGAAATCCCGCATGGGTGTACACATGCGTTTAAACACACACACATATAATTTACAAAATTTTTCTTTTGTAAATTACTTTAAGCTTAATTTGTGAGAAATTCCATTCACAAATAAACTGTGGGGTTTAAGGCTATCCAGATTGCCTATCTATCTATAATAACTGGATTTTAACACACCCTACGCTGACAATATGGGCCGAGTCTTAACATAACTCCGGTCACCAGATCGAACGAGGGATGCGGCTGCAAAACTGTCGTACACAGCTCGAGTACCTTTTGACCGCAAGAGCAAAGTGACGAAACAGCAAGAGAGAGATTTTCTCTAAACATTGCGTTAAATAAACTCAACTGAACCGCCGATACTACGTCACTGATTCGCTAACCTATCCGATAGCATAATCACCTATCTGACCTAATAAGGAAGATTACGTCATCTGAGGTGATAAGATCGATTTTCCAATGATATGAAAATTCACCAAACAATTCCAAATATGGAATGATGAAAATTTCCAAGAAATAATTCTTCCAACTAACTTAACTTAATTCACAGCAAAGAGAAAATTAATTCTTATTTTAAAATTAAATCCTTATTTAAATCTAATCTAAGCTAAATTAAGCTTAAATCCTTAAATATCTTAAAATTAATCTAAATTCCTAAATCTATCATTAAAATTAAAGATTTCTTCCTAAAATTCCTAAAATCCTGACTTAAACTAAATTAAAGTTTAAAATTAAATAAAATTATCAATAATGACTAAAAATTAACGCTAAGGAAGTCTTTCAGCCATTAGCTTTACAAAACAATGATTCGAAAATTATTTTTTTTTAGTTGACATTTCTTTGCCTTTACAAATATAATATTAAAATTCTAATATTTCGATTATTACAATAATAGACATATGTGAGTGTTGTCACAATATATATGTATAAAGACTTGTGATGCAAATATGAATTAGAATTATACTCTTACACTTAACTCTCATTTATTGTTTGCTGCTAGTCATGTAGTTTTGACTTACTGTGTTTGAAATGTTCTTAAGGTTATGAATTAATTCTGGAAGCAGTTTACAGTTTTAGTGCATCTCGGCATTTGTTCAAATTGGCCTGAGTATGTCTGTGTCTCATAATTCAAACAATCAAAGTTTAACTAGATTGGTAAAAGATTTTCCTTCTCCAATATTTGTAGGTCCACTGTTGAAGCTGGAGATCAGTAATTATTTGATTCAGTTATTGTGCCATTTTTGGGAGTGTAATCTACTTGGGCAGCCACTGAGTAAAGAGCAGTTTACACTTAGTCGCACCCATCTTACAAGTATGTAGTCCTTGTTGATATCTTATATATTTTTTTTTTTTTTATGGAAAAGCATAACTAGAAATTAAGATTATCAGAACTGTAACATTACTCATTCCTATGTAAATGTAGGTAGGGTGATGATGCTTTTAAAAATTCAATTAAATTGTAGTTCTTTCTGATGATTGAAAATGCTTGGTTTTTATTAAAATTTGATGCATGTAAGTTCTTGAAGAAAAACAAATATCTATTGAATAAATATATTGAAAGATATTATTGTTTTTTATCGAGGGAACTAAAATCAGTTTAATAAGGTTTCTGAACTTTGTGTGTTTGCATATAGTCCAGGCAACGAAGATCAAAAAAGCCCGAATAGGGGAAATAATTCGCGTAAAACCCAATTTTGGCATAGTTGTAGGGGAAGGTGCCCTGAAGAACATACTAAAAGTACTGATGGGTGGGGATGAAGCTAAGAGGTGGGTGGGGGTTTAAAGGTCCTTTTTTCGTTTATAACTCGAGAACTGCGACCTATAGCAAAAAAAAGTTCATATACTAAATTAATCTACATAAAATTCTCTACAAAAAAGGCCCTATACACTTTTTCATTGGGATTCATACATAAGGGAATAACGATGGGGGAAAAACCGACAAATTGTAAAAAAATCATGTTTTTTTGTTAAAAATGGTACATATATTCCTAAAAATTAAATCCACATCAATTGTCGAATTCTTAATTATCTCCGAAATCTAAACTATCATCATCGTTAAAATAAATGGTGAGACAGTTACTGGTAACCCTCTGACAATTTTCCAAAGAACAATCATAGCAAAAAATAAGCGACGAAGATGTGGCAGAGCTGTCGACCTATGAATTCCCTCTGGCTCTGTTCCTCGAGGTTGGAATGCGAAAAGGGAAGAAGTCATCTCTCTCTGATGTTTTGCCAGTAGAGAACAACGTAACTCTCGATCTAACATAAAGCACCAATGTGATAGATTGTGGTTTCCTTCTCCACCGCACGAAGTAGAAACCGCCCTGTCAAATTTCTTCAATTTGCCATCAGCACATTGCCTACCTACCGAAACATTATGGTCAACATTATACGGTGGTTTTTGATGATTACAGTGATGTCAACAGCACAAAACAAGCAGAGCAGAAGCAAAGAGGGCTGACAAAAACATCGGTTGACATTAACTGCAATGAAAGCACGACCATCACAGCTCAACAGAAACAGTTTTTCGCCAATGAAAAGACTGATCCACTTCCTCACCGAGAAAATGACAGCATCAGGGATTGAAACAAATGTTGCAACTGCTGATGTATGATACTCATGGCACTATTGCGAGGTGTGGGTTGGAGAAAGCTGCTGTACATCCAACTGTTGCAATAGTTGGGGATGATGTGGACTTGATAGTCCTCCTCATAGGATTGGCTCCACCATCTACGAACGAGTTCTTTATGAAGACAGGCCGTGGGAAGGTGGAGACCAAATTGTTTTCGGTTCGACAACTTCAACAGCTCCCATTCTCCAAGCCGATCTTTCTTCACCACAGCTTCTCTGGATGCGACACCATCTCGGCGATCCATGGGAAGAGCAAAGTGGGAATTGCTATGCTGTTCACAGCTAAACCTGACCTGACATAACAAATCTCAGACATTTTCACTGATCCCTCAACATTACCTGAGGTATTGCACAAGCTGGCGAGAAGCTGGCGATTTACCAAGCGCCAGCCCACAAGCAAAACCTCAACAAACTCCGGTACTCGACTTTTATGAGAGCATCGACGAAAGCCGAAATCTGATATTGCGACTCTTCCTCCTACCAGAGGAGCTTCGAAGCAGCACTCGTTCAGAGTGTACCTACAGGTACATCTACCATATCGTTGTCAAATACTGCTTTGTTTTCATTACAAATATATATTTGAGCAAAATACTTATGCTGTTCTTATGAATTTCTTACAGCTACTACAATGGCTCGACAACCCCCTACTCCCCACACAATGGGGTTGGGCCAGGGGAGACAATGGGTGCGTCTATAAAATGGAACTACGGTTATGGTCACAACCTTCCGAGCAACCAATCCGTCTATAAAATAAACCGGTTACTTCAGCCAACCAGTGACGGCATCTATACACACCAACCGAATTTCAGGTTGCAGTAACCGAAGTTAAGTTTTTGCAACCGGCTGAGGAGGTGAGTTATTCCTTAGGTGGCAGACGATGCTACAGTGTTTCAATTTCGTTTCTATCAAATTTAATTTTTTTTTATTTTTACATTTGCAATTTCACTTCTATTAAAGTTATTTTTTAAAATTTATTTAAGACCTCCAATTTCGCTTCTATTAAAGTTAATTCTTTTTAATTTATTTTAGACTTCCAATCTCGCTTCTATTAAATTTTATTTTTTTTATTTATTTATTTTATTTATTTATTTATTTTAGACTTCCGATTTCGCTTCTATTAAATTTAAAGCGCTTTTCTTTTTAGACTTGCAATTTCACTTCTATTAAATTATTTTTTATTTTTTTTAACTTCGTTCTGTTTCTTAAAAAAAATTAGACATAACAATTTTCTAAAAATTATTCTGGAAGGGAAAATTGCAGGAAAAAAGGGAAGAGGAAGTTCAAGAAGAAAATTCTTGGATGACACACAAAGGGTTCTGGAGTTCCGAAGCTATTATGAATTAAAGAGAACGGCCGAGGACAGAAGAGCATGGTTGCAGCGACAAGGCGGTGCCTTTAGTACCTGATGATGATCCTACTTCTTAATTTCAATGGCAGTGTGATTGCTTCATTAATGACAAGTTGTGCTTCAATAAATTGAGACCCTTACAATTATTATAGTGAACATGTGTGCTGCAAGGAAATAACTGTTTAAGAACAATCAAGTGTTAAGAGAACAAGAAAGCTGTTCATGTTGTTTTGTTAAGCCAACAAAGACTTTCGCGTGTTCACGATTAGTTGTTGTGTTGTGTGTTCCTTAGATTTCTGCTGTTCGCTGCATTAGGTTGAAGACGACAAGATGGCAATCTCTATTTTTCCGAAGATGATAGAATTCAAGGAGTTAAGAGTGTATTTAGTATCTATGCAAACAAAGATAATGGACGCTTTGCATAATACGTACTACCTTCAAATTTATCGTGATATTAAAGGATTATACTTCTAAACAAGTAATCGATACTAATTCCATGATACATGTTTTTTCAGGAATTCTACCGTTACCAAGATTCGGACCTCCATTTTGGAATTAGCAGTTCTAGTATGACGAAAAGAATTTATATCTTTCAGGATTACCTTCGGATATTTTCAGGACGTTTAGGTCATTAAGAGATGTCAAGACTATTATCTGGAAATTATCGTAAGTTACATTTTTTCCATGTTTATTTATCGGTTCATTTTAAAGAGGTGAAGAACTCGTAAAAGGAAGCAGCATTCAACCATTTAAAGAATAAAGATAGAATCGCGTGAAAAAGAACATTCTATGTAAATATTCAAGTAGATAGGATTTTTCCAGTATAAGAGTAAAAGAACAGTTAAAGACGTTTAGGCTTAAAGTTAAACAAGCAAAGAACTTTTACGTGTTAAATGGAACATGACGTTTTAATGCTTAACAAGCGAACTGTAATTGAAAACAGACATTTAGTGATCCATATAGGTGCAGCACGAACTTAGAATAAAGCATTTTTTGAAGAAAGAAGACAAGTTGTATAGGAACCATTTACTGTTAATTAAATATGTTTTCTTTAAAAGATCTCAAGGCTAATTATATCTTTGCATTACGTTAAGGTTCAGTGATTAGGTAATTCCTTTAAAAGATATATTGTGTTATAATATTCATTCACAGAAGGTTTTGGATTTACTACAAGTGGTTATTGGTCCAGATCCCACGCTATTTCCACTGCGCAAATTACTTTTAGTCTTTATCTTGGAAGTTTGAAAGGTCTTATTAGGAAATTTAGAAAGTTAGAACTCTTGTTACAATAGATATCATTATGGCTAGCAATATCTTGAGGTTCAGCGGTGACAATTATAACAGGTGGAAAATGCAAATTAGAATAACGCTCCAAAAAGATGGTGTATGTGACATCGCCAATACCCCGCTTTCTAATCTCCAGCAGATGGAGGACAAACTAATCAAGTATAAACTGTTGAACAAGGCTCAGAAGGCCGTTGGAATTATATCTGATTCCATCGAGGAGAGGTTTAGGTTGTTAATGAAAGAGGACAAAGATTCGCATAAGCTGTTGCAAGAACGAGAAAGTAAATACAATGTCGTGGATAAATTAAAGATATCCGACTTAAAGCGAGACCTCTATTCAGTTAGCAAACTAGCTAATGACGAAAACCTACCTGAAAACATCCTAAAGCTCAAGGTAATTGTTGCTGAATTAACAAAAAAGGCGGTACAGTTCCTGATGACGAATTTAGTCACATAATTCTCTCTGGATTACCGAAAGATAACGATTCTGTTGCCCACGGCCTATTGATTTTACAAGAAGCTAACAATTACAACTCAGAATTAGTAATTGATCAAATATTGCATGAATATAGGAGAAGACATAGCAATATTAAGCCTCCTTAGAGCTCAACCGGGGAATGTCTCAAAAGTACGATGCAAACCAAGAATACAAGTAAGCCTAGGAAGTCGTTCGAAGGCAGAAGATGCTACAACTGCGGTAAAATTGGACATCTTGCAATATTTTGTCGCAAGAAGGATTCCAGAAATCCATCTGTTTCGACAGCTCGAGACCAAAAGGAGCATCATGGAGTTGAAACCAAAAAGAAGCAATTTCCGGGAGTTGTCGTGCTATTTGATGATAAGAAAGAACATGAAAAGAAAATGAATGGGTACATTGATAGTGCATGTACCAGTCACATTTGCAACAAGAAGCGTTTCTTCATCAATCTTGAGGAACTAAAGAATCCCATTCAAGTATTCGGTGCTTCCGATAAGCCTGTGGAAGTTAAAGGGATAGGAAGTCAAGTTTACTGTTAATTTGTTAAGTGGTGAAACACAAGAAGTTCTTTTACATAAGACGTATTATGCACCTGACATGTCAGTGAACTTAATCTCCGCAGGAAAATTGGATGATGTAGGTTACACGCAACGCATTCAAAGGAATCTCTACACTGTCAAGGACAAATGGGGAAAGACCGTAATAGAGGGAAGAAAATTCTATAATTTATACAAAGTAAATTATGTTCCATTGGGTGAAAAACCGGAGTCAGTTAGCTACTTCAATGAAGATATGCATAAAAAGTACATTTTATGGCATGAAAGACTTGGTCATCTGTCGATAACAAAGATGAGAATCATCTAAGGTAATAATTTGCTGAGAGGTTTAGAGACTGTTAACACTCCGAAATATGATAGTGAAGCATTCTGCGAAAGCTGCAAGCAAGGAAAATCAACAAATATCCGCCA
>JAFIDM010029124.1:0-10478 GCA_023159025.1 Thereuonema tuberculata | reverse complement strand
TAGATATTTATTTTCAAAAATTTCACAGCATCTGCTATGTTTGCTTGTAATTCTGGATTTGCCGATGACTCGCTGGTACAGAATTGAAGAATTAATCCTAACAAATGGAAGAAATTCAAAAATAAAATGCCTTAAGCTTGATCTTGCAAAATTTCTTTTTAATTTCTGATTGTTATATTTAAGGCTTCAATAATTAGCAAACTCAAAATCTTTTTGCTGATTGATTCACAGATAGAAACAGGCACAATATCATTCAGTATTGTTTGAAACTCTTTCTTTGAAAATGCTTTCTAGCATTAATATATTTCAGTATAGAAATCGTAATAATTTTTTACAATTTTACAATTATTTTGCAATAATAGATTTTTGTTGGTTTTCAGTGCGTTGAATTTAGAACTGTCAGAGGAGCAAACTATGAAGAGATGTGTTTCAATTCTTCACTCTAATTGGTTGGCTTCACAGTAAGCATGTTCTACCATTCTCTATCCTTCTTGTCGTATGAAGCAGGTTTTGCCAGGCACGTTCGATGAAACTGCACGGGAACGTTGGCTGGTGTTCGCCTAGCTAGGCAGGCCTTGGCTCTTCATGGACCTTAGTGCCATTGTGAATGAAAGATACACTTTGAAATTATTATTATTACTTCATAATTTCAAATTGAATATATATTTACCTCTCTTAGTTTTTCAGGAAAATAATTTTATAATTTGATATATTACTAGAATTTCAGGAACTCAGAATTGCAAGTCATAGTTTAAAATTTTGAAAATATTAAGTGACATCTATCTAGTGTGCCGCACACTGTTTCTCAATGGCTACTAACCAATATGAAGAATTAGTATATCAAGTTAAAGGATTTATATTAAGTTTTAGAATTATAGAAAAGAAGTTAGTTTTATAAGAATATAAATTCTAAAACTTAATATAAATCTCAAAGAAGTTAGTTTTATCTCATAAAGTTAGTTTTATCTCAAAGATTTCTGGCTAAAGTATAACTCTAATACCAGTGGTCTTAATTCTTTGCAATTCATTTGTCCTAAAATAAGATATCTGTTCTTAGGCAACAACATCAAGTAAAGAAGCAGCAGCCTAAACAGAACACTTGAGAATCTGTTGAGTGTTGCACAGACAGTGGATGAGCTTATAAGCCACCTCCAATTTGTTACTATTAGGTCTTCCGTGGTCTCATCATTTTACTCATATTTTTAGATTTCATGACTTTTTCTGGCTATCTCATTGAAATCATATACTGAAGAAACTTTTTTTTCTTTTCCAAAGTAGAAATTACCTGAGTTTATTCACTGGTCTTGTTATTTTCTGGCAGACCTTCAGGTTCCATTTTAATAATTTCAGTACCAAATGAACAAGGATGGATAGAAAGTTATTTAGTATTAGGCGATTCTAGAGGTTTTTATGCCATTTCAAAACTATATAATAAAGTAGATTAGCAATACTAGTAACTGAATTTTGCATTGCAAAATGTCAGTAGTGCATCTGGTGAGTATAGATACTTCTTAATGCCAGCATCATATGACATTTACTTTTTATCTCTTGTCATATTCTCGCTATCATTCATATCAGAAAAGTTGTTGAGGTTTATTCTTTTTCTGTTTTGATTTAAATGAGTTTCTGATACTCTACTCTGTAGGGTTATCTCAGTTAAGATGGCTCAAATTGAAATGCTTGCAGTGCTAGGACTATCCTTCCCTCCACCATCTGTTGTGTTGAATGTGACGTCCCTTGTTCCAAACAATACCTTGACATTGTAATTTCCACTGTAAAAGGCTGTGGTTTAATTGCCATTGAGGTATTGCATCCAGAGGCACAGTTATCCATTCGGGAGGCATTAGGTGATTTAACAGGAATCGAGCTGAAGGATATTACATTTATTTTAGTGTCATCTGCTTTTTGTTCGTGAAAAGCCATTGATGTTTGCGAAGTGTGTCTGGACACCTTGTCCATTTGTATATGTACCTTTCCCAAGTCGTTTCCATAGAGTCTGGAGATATCTTCATCATATATGCAAGTCATCATATATCTTTTGAAAAAGGTTACATATACCTTCACTTACGCAACGTTAACTTGCCACGTGAACAGTAACCAGCCCCAACCATGAAACCCTTTGTAAACTTTTCCTTGCACTCTCAGACAAAGTCAGAGCATCCTTTATCTGCTTTGGAGCGGATATATTGCTTGAGGTTTGTTGGTATCATTTAGATACACTATGCTTCATCTATGGTCATAACAAATTTCCATTTCTCATCTGCAAGATAATGTTCCTACAGTTTTGTTCATTCAGCCATATGCTGCTCTGTCAGCTTGTGACCTTGTGCTTTGTGCCACTTCTTCATTTGCAGGCTTTCTCAAATGATACGGCCTATGTTTTCCTGTGATGTTCCCAGCTTCATAGCCATAGAATGTTGCTTAGGGGTTTTCCTTGAGAAACATTTCCTTCACATGTCGTACATTGGTTGAGGAGCGGGTTGACTGCACAAAAATGGCGGCATTTCAGTGTACACCTGCTTTCTTTTGGTGCCAGATTTCTGTTCTACATATCACTCGGCCAACATTTTGACTACTACCACTAAGTCCCTGTTTTTACATCTCTTTATGATGACGGAATAGGAGAATCCACCTTCAGAAATTTCGTTTATGTGCCTTCCCAAAAACAATTCAATTTTCATCGCCATTAATAAATATTCTTTACCACTATTGCAGTATAACAATTGACTGACTGTTCACTTCTATTCGATCACGTGACTCTCGTGTGGCAGCCAGTGACCCATACCACAAATTTGTGTCATCTTATCTGATTCAACTCCCTCTAGTCATTGGAAGGTTCTGCAACACTGTTTATAACTTGGATTAAATGGATAATAGTCAGGGGAGTGAGAGGGATGTTCTAAGATAGTACAGCTGGTAGTCATCTCATTACTAGCTGTAGAGATGGTCTGATAATGAAACATAAATCAACTGCTCTTGAACCTCAAAAAAGTCTGATCTTCTAAGTAAAGTTGAGATGGGACTTATTGTTTGCAGTATTGATCCATGAGGCTAGTGGCAATTGGTTCATAATGATAGAAACTTGTTTTAACACCAAAAAACACCATTCTGTTTAACTGCACGATAAACAGAATTGTAAAGGAGGGAGGGGGATCTGTTATAAGTTTGAATAGACTTCTAATATATAAAATAAATGTAAATTTCATTAACACTGATTTTTGTAATTTATTATTGACCTATTTTATATTTTGTTATTTTAAATATTCCCTTTGAAAACTTAAAAAGAAAATATAATAAATAAGACACGTATTTTAATGAATAATAAAAAACAATTATAAAAATATTCTCTAAACCTCAACTTATTCGTTATTTGCACAAGAAAAAGTATTATTTGAATTGGAATATTTGTAAAGTATTTATAGTATTACCTTGGTTTTACTTTTTTCCATGATTTTGGGACCCAATTAATTGTTTACAAATTAATACAAAATTTTTCTGGATTTTCGTCATTTGAAATTCCCACAATTCATAATATGCTGGCGACTTGATCATAGAATATTTACAAGATATTGAAGAAATTTTAGAGATTAATAATGATGATAAGTAACAAAATAGATCTTATGACAAAGAGGAGGCAAATGCCAACAAGTGTAGAAGACATTGCATCTCTTGAAATATAAAAAAAATACAAAATGCAGTGACCTAAGAGGTTGAAAATTTGAATATCATTTATAAAAACACAAAAAAAAAAAATTTAGAAAGAAAAAAAATGTTTGATTTCTTTTAAAAATAACTAGCATTTAAAATATTCATTGAGAAAAATATTCATTGACTGTGCATTTGCTTTCAGCCTTTGAGCTGAAATCATCAATGGGAATCTTGGGACAGCTGTTTTGTCCCTTGTTAAGACTCGTCAGCCAGATTTACTTATTGTACAAAATTCGCAAAGTTCAGTGTTCTAAGGCACCCACAGCAGCGTACTGGTTGAGAGGAAAACCCCCACCACCCGCCAGCTAGGGACAATGATGATGATGATGATGATGTACAAAATGTGCATCCTCCGATGCAATGCACTATGAGCCTATTCAGTAAGCTACTCTGTGTTCTTGCTATCATATCAGTGTCTTTTTATGACAGCAACAGCTGCATACAACTTTGCTACAATCTTGTGCTCATCATGGGAACATTATTATAAAAGGCTTCTTTTAAATATCCCAAAAAGTAATCCAATGGATTAGGCCGGGTGATCTCCAAATTTGAAGTGGGACGTAATTGAACAGTTCTCCCAAGACATGCCTTAGAAAGACTGTGTAGGCTGGACCATTCAGCCCGTCAGGCAGAAGATAATGCCAGCCCAAACATTAATCTTCCAGGGAACTTGATGATGTGCTTCCTCGAGGAGATTAACGTCATTCCACCAGTAGTAAATGTGACAGTTCAAATTCCCACTTTGGGTGAAGAGATACTCATCAGTGAAAAGGATTCTTTCACTAAAAGCTGAATCCTCGATATTTGCCTCCGCAGCCACTGACAGTACTGCACTTGCAGGGGACGGTCTCCTGGTTCCAGTTTCTGCACCCTCGTAAAATGGAAAGGATGAAACTGGTAGTCCTTCATAATTTGCCATGCCTTAATTTTATTGAGAACCAATGTCATGCGTGCTTGAAGTAGAGAAACACGAGGTTCAAGACAGCATCTTCATTGCAGGCATCTTCTGTAGCAGTTCTGCTCCTCCCTCTCAGCGATTGACTGGCACGAGACACCCAGTTTCTCAATCTCTTGTTTCTAACCTCCAGAACACATTGAGATCAGGATGTCAGTGGGGAGCGTATTCCCTCACAGCCTTGCAAGAGTTGTCATCGCAATATCCCAGCCTACGAGCCATGCCGAAATGTTCGGATTCAGTGTATGCCATATTGTCGTCGGCAAGCGCAGAAAATTCCTAGACAACACCCGGGAGCGTATGTAGCTCATAAAGTTCAATCAGTGAAAGGCTTAATTTGGTTGGGATAATTATTTTTGTACAAAAAGTAGGTATGTTCCCATCGGGAAACATAGTCTCTTCTAATTGACTGCATTCAAAAACTAGCGGATGAAAATTGTCTATGACATTAGAGTGCACGTCTTGTAAAATAGTACAATGTGTAACTTATTAAATTAAAAAAAAACAAAAACAGTATTGGTGGATCACCTGTTAAGAAAAATAATATTGTTTTCTATGTGGGAACACTTTTTGATGACCCCTTCCTGATGCATAAAACCTTAATTATCTCAATAAGCAAAAGTCTGATCAAAAAGTTTATATAACTTTTTTGAAGCATATTTAATGTGGAATTCCGAGATGGGAAACAAATATGGTTGATTTCGAACACCCTGTACATCTAGTTTAAGATGTGGTTAGTTATAGAAGTCTGGGCCCTAGTGATAAGAAGTAAAAATGTACAAATTCAGCATTTCCAAATATTTCCATTTTTTTTGTGTGCTCGACTTGCATTAATAATTAATAAATGGATACAATAAGAATAAAATACGCTTAATAAATAATCATTATTAGAAGTTTAAAATTTATAAGAAACATTTAACTTATTTTTTATTCTGTATTTGATTCCTATTATCACCAGAATCTTTTTTTTCTTTTATGTTATTTTTTCGATTTATAAATTCTTAAAATAAAAATAAAACTCAGATACTCCCCAAAAGAGCGAATTGCTTTACAAAAAGACCAAAATATAATTTATAGTTCTTGGAACTTTTTATTAACTAAATCGGATCATAAAATTATTTTTCCCTTCTGCCCCCACCCCCCTTTCCTGTATCTGCCATTTTAAGAGAGAACCAATCGTTCTTTCTAATCGTATGGTGAGAACTCTCCTCAACATATTATATATGAACATAATGGTTGATGTAGAACGATCAGTTGGTTAATGTCTTTTGCTGCAAAACAAACTCGTTACAGTAGGGAATACTTTAAATCCCTTTCCCTAATTGGCAAATTTTTAAGATGCATTTTTCACTAGAATACTTAAAATGAAATTTAAAAAATGGCAGGCGTACACATTAAGCAGTACTGATAGGACGATGGAAATATTAGTGTTAGGAACTATCTCCATTTGGAGGATTTTAAATGTTTGCTTTGTGTTACATGATGAAATAGTAGCTTTGAGAAATGTTCTTTTTCTGTTCTATTTTGTTTTGGTTAATTGTATATTTGTCATTGAAATAGGTTTTGCCAGGACTGATAACTTGTAATTCCGTGTTGTTGTATATCGAGGTGTTTTTTTGTTTTTCCTATTGACTTTCTGTGACTGATATTGATCTCTTTTGTCTTTTCATTTTTGTGATAAGGGTTGCTTAGTACTTGAACCTTAGATGGAATTTTCTAGAAGGCAATTGCTCCAAATTAAATTCCAGAATTACGAAATAATTTTTTTTTTTTTTTTTCAAAATTGTTATATTTTGGTTATTGCAGTCATTTATAGCTGATTGGAGAATGTCAAAGCTACTGATGTCATTAACTACTATTTACTACATCACATTTACCCTGTCACTATCTTTTGATTCACTTAATTACGTCCATGTACACACCTGCACCAGGTACTCCAAAATATTTGTCATGTTCGGTAGGATACAAAAAAATTGAATTTTTACTGATTTTCTACCAATGCTATTGTTTTCATTTTTTCAAGATATGCTATAGAATAATACTTTTGTATTTAATTCATTTCCTTAAGAATGTGCAGTTAAGCTGTTCAGGTTGCCGAAATGAAAACTTTGTAAAATAAAAGGCGTTCTACTGTAGATGGCCTCCTGTGAAATCTGTTAATTTTTTTTGCAGTGTTATGTAAAAGCAATATTTAATTCTCTGCAAACAAGCAACTTCATTTCAAGAACCATAGAACAAAAAGTAGCAGAGTCTTTGTTGAGCAGGAGGAGTTGTACTGAAGTAAGATGTGACTTACTTAATAATCATATAAATATATGATTATATGATTATTGTGTAGCATGATTTCATTTTATACATTACAGTGTATCTGTAAAACAAAATACCTAGAATCATTCTGACGTAGATATCAGATACAAACAGGAAAAACCTTCCGGAAAAACATTCAGAATGAACATCTTTACAATTCTGAATATAATGGAACCACATGCTTGATGGCATGAATGTGATGTCATTTTGCTGTAGATATTACCGCTCGATACTTACTCAACATCAATATGTATCATCACATCAATAATATCCATCCATAAATACAATTGGCTAAGTTCGTCTGTCTGTCTGTCTGTGACTCGATATAATTAAGCTATCTTTTAAGATAGATCCAAGGTTCTCAATGGTAACATTGAATCAAAAGTACTCAAATTGGATGAAATATTAGTTCATTGGGTCATTCCATGTTGTTTCCATGAAATTTTATTCTTGGGAACTGACCTAGACAACTGAAATTCTAACAAAACATACGTTCAAAACCAAATAATTTTGTTACCACTGCATCCATTTTAATGAAATTTGGCATACTTACTCAGTTGTTCATGCTGATTTTGAAACTCAAAACCATTTTTGCCATAGAAGCTTCATTTACAAATTAACACAGTATTTAGATTACAAAGGTGAGTTTTAAATGCCTTTTGGCGTTATGGGTCAAAAATAATAATTATTCCATTCTTACTTTTAGTAAAATTTATTTACAAGGACAAACTTTAGATATGGTTGGTATTTATTTACAAAGACAAACTTTAGATATGGTTGGTATTTATTTACCAGAGCCTGTTTTTAGTCATGGACAGTTATATGTTGCTATTTCTCGAGCACGTCGTGCTTGCGACGTCAAAATCAAGATTCTTGACTGAATAGATCAAGGACATTGATAGAAGGATCTGATGCTGTTTTTACAAAAAATATAGTTTATAAGGAGATATTTACTTTATAGTTGATAATAAAATGATTTTTCAGATTTTTTTATGCCTGTTGTCCGACAGGCTTTGCTGCTAGTCTTCTTTATAATACAGTAAAACCTCGTTAAGTCGTCACTCAAGGGACCGAACATTTTTGACGACTTAAGCGGAGTGGGCATTTTTGAATAAAAAAAAAACAAAAAACAAAAAAAAAACACTGAAATACCATATTTTTAATATTGAAAAACAAGATTTTCAGAAATCAATACATGCAAATGAATGAGTGGAAAATAAAAAAAAAAAAAAACCACACATTTTATACTTACCACATTTTCTTTTCTTTTACTGGCATTAAAATAATCCAACAGTGTTGATTGATGAAGGTGCTGATTACTGGTAACAATTCGAAACACTTTGTAATGAAATGGAACTCCAACTTTTGTGCACATAGTTAATCGTATCTAAAACCGAAACTTCTAGCTTTTCGTTCCTATCCAAGGCTTTTTATCATGTCCTTTACAAGCATTTTTTGTACTTTCGTTTAAAGTCAAGAATTATCCCTTGATCTAAAGGCTGAAGAAGTGCAGTTACATTTGGAGGAAGAAAAACAATTTTGATCGCTTTAAAATTTTCGGGGCTTAATCGCTATGAAATAAAATCACACTCAGTAGCGGTCAAGAAAAACGTCTACTCTTGACAAAGAGTTGCAGCGAGAAGTGTGTAATTTCCTAAGTGAATTTCCAACGTGAAAATTCCCCGTAAAGGCTAGGCTTTCTTAGAGTGAAGGGGCGGGGCTGAAAAGATGCAGGCAAAATTGAGAATAAAGATGCTTTTCGCCATTTTTGAGGGTGACTAGTTATCCGGAGTAGAATTAAATTTGGTGACGAGTAAAAGAGGGTTATTTTACATTATTGTCTACGAGACCTTGTCGGGACCAAAGGAAAATGACGACTTAACGAGGTTTTACTGTATTGTGTATTGTAATCTGGTTTTTTTCCTGGTCTTTTACGTGATTTTAAAATTAACAATTGCCCAGTATTTTTCAACTCCTCTGAATTATGGACATTAAAATATCTTAAAATCCTTTTTGAAGATGAAGCCAAGAGAAAACTTGTATTTCCAAAAAACTCTGTGAATCTATAATTTATATTATAATTAGTTGCTTTTCAAAACTAAGAGTCTTATCAATTATAAGACAATAATTAAACAATAATGTGACTGAATTTATTTTAATAGTGAATCATTTTATATTTTCTTTATAAATTATTCAATTCAGAACAGAAACTTTTCACAGGAATTCATTGAATCTCCTCTGAAAAATAAGCTTTTACTAATAAATTTTTGTTTTGCTTTGCTCTGGAGAATGAAGATAATTTTATTTGTTATCGAAATTCAAAATCAAACTTTAGGTGAATAGTTTTAGCTTTAATCTTTGTTTCCATCACTTTCTGTGCAGTTGTTTTGCAACAGATAATATAAATCTATTGGAGGTATCTTTATTGCACGGCTGTGGAGTCTGAATCGAAAGCAATTCTTGGGTTATTGGAGTTGGAGTAATCGGTAAAAACGTACGAACTCCGACTCTAAGAAATATACATTGTAATATAAATAATATGTTAAAATTTCCTATTTCACAAATAATAATTTGATTAACCTATTTTTTTTTCAGGTTATATTTTTAATATATATTTTAATTTCAAATTCTTTGCAAATTTAAAACATAACATATTTAATGATATTTATATTAATGAATGTGGCACCCCATGAAAAAAAAACTCACAATGGCACAAAAGTATCAGCAATTCGGCTTTTTTCTAACACTAGAATAACAACAGATGGGAAGTTTGACTTATGTCAGTGTATTATAGAAGATGATGACTGTAAAAAAGCATTTATTTTATTTCCTACATTGATATGTGTAAATAAAGGAGTTGGAGTCAAAGTTTCTATAAATCGAGGAGCCAGAGTCGAAGGTTTTATGCTCCGATTCCACAGTCCTGCTTTATTGACAGGTATAATCTACTGTTTTCTCAATCACTCGACTGAATTGTTTTGTTTTTTCTGCATTTTAAGATTGATATAATAATGATTTGCTTGACAATTTATAGATTCCCTTCAATCAGCAACTGAAAACCATTGAACAGTCTTTCTTGCTCCTTTGTATTTGAAAGTTTTTTCTTTTCAGCAAATTTAATTTGGCAGTGGGATGAAATTGTGAAGTAGCTGAAGAAGTTCTGATAACAGGCAACAGGTTGAAATTGATATAGAAACAGTGTGAGAGGCTATTTACAGAACAACTGTTTGACTTCAGTTAAAAACTCAGAAACTCTGAGGAAAAAGTGGTGTGATGTTAATTTGGAACTGCTTGTTTCCTATTGGATGATTTGTTTTTCATTAAAAGGAAATTTTTTAAACTTTCATTTTTCTTTTGATTGAATTTCTTTTAATTTTGTTTATTAATAAATATGAATAAGGAAACATTTTTAGCAGGTTATAAGAAGCATCATCCTTCCAAAATAGATTGCATCTTCGGTGGCAATTATCAGTCGTCTGATTATTTTACAGACCGCTTTATATATAAA
>JAFIDM010029123.1:0-10478 GCA_023159025.1 Thereuonema tuberculata | reverse complement strand
ATTAATCTAAACAAAAACTACCAGAATAAAAACATTGTAAACTAACACCTCCCCTCAATGCTTTATAAATCTGCAACCATTAAAACTTTAAAACATTAAGGTCTTAAATCACACTAAAACTGTAACCATGTCCATTAAAACATTAAAGTCTTAAATTACACTAGTCCAAAAGCATTGGCAAATTTCCTCGTCTTCACTGTTTCCAATGGCTTGCCTATCAAAATCTCGCTTGCCACGAATATCAAATCCACTGCCAGTATCTCTGCGACTTCTGCCTCGTCGGGGTTTTCCTTCATTACCACGAGCTTCTCGTTTCCTGAATTCTTTGATTGAAGTCGGTTCACCAGTTCGTTCTTTTCTGTTTGGGATTTTGTCTTATGATGTTTTGATTGAATAGACATCACATTCTTTACCAGATTCCACTTCGTAGCTGGGAGGAGGTTTTTTTTTTTTATTCTTCCTCTCTTTAACATCTTGAGTCACTTCTTGAGGAGAATTATTAAATTTTATAATTCTTTCGGTGGTCGGCTTCTGGGAGCGAGCTTTATTATTTTCTTCTTTCTTTGATAGTGGGGGTTCCTGGGGCTTGATTTGTTGTGCTTCTGGTAATGGGGTTTCCTGCGGCTTGACTTGTTGTGCTTCTTTAAAAACCTTTTTGACTACAGGCACGGGTTTACCTTTCGGAGTCACTGATGGAGCTCCCTTAGACCTGTTTATATTTTCTTGTTCCTTAAGCTTCTCAATCAGGCGTTCCCCATTCTGTCTCTGCAATCGCTCTGATTCTAGACTGATTTCTTCCGTTTTTGTTGTCACACTAAGTGTACGTTCGCCTTTATCAAGATCAAGTTCATACAATCCTGCATTAGCTCATGCTGTAGCCACTGTTTTTCCTTTCCATATGATTAGGCACTTATCAGTTCCACCTACACACATTGTAGTGATTCCCAGCTTGGCTAACTTATTAGTAGATAGTAGACTTCCGCTGAAAGTCGGAGTGTATAGCACGTCTTTCACTGTGATAGCTCGTACTTCATTCCCATTACCGGTCTTGCATCGTAGAATGCCACTGCCAACACCTTCCGCAGTGACCACTCGATTGTCTGCTACCCGTACTTTTGTCCGTATGGTGGTATCTAAAGATGTAAAAAACTTTCTATCACAGCTCATGTACCTTCCCGTTCCTGAATCTACATACCATTTATCACGGTTGCCTTAACCCACTGTGAAACAAATATCTGGATCTGAAACTCTTTCTTGATTGACCATATTTGCCCCAAGTATCTTTTCCTTTTCTTGGTTTATCTTTTTCTAAAGTCTGTATTCGGGACAATCATGCTTAAGATGACCTGCTTTCTTCTTACAAAAATAGCATTCTCCGTAAAACTGCGATGCTCTGCTTGATATGCTTGATGTTTGAGTGTCTTTATTTTGCCTTCTCGGCTTGTAAACTTTAAGAGCTTTCTCTTCGTAAACCTGCTCCCCGGATGAATAACCAATTCGTTTTTGGTACTCTTCGAGCATTTTCGTCTTCACGAGGCTTAGCGTCAGATCTTTATCAAGTCTAGTCTCCAAAGCTGTTATCAGTGTTGCATAACTATCCGGTAAGCTGCTCAGCATAAATGCTACCGCCAGTCTGTCCGCTATTTCTTCTCCGAGTGCTGTAATTTGGTTCAGGTTGTCCTCCATTTGTTGGATATGTTTTTCCATATTTCCGCCTTCCTGTAGTTTTCTGGAACATAATCGCCTTAGTAGAGTCACAATGTTCGACAAAGTAGCCTTGTGATGGTACTCTTGAAGTGATCGCCATGCTGCTTGCGCTGAAGTACCCTTCCTAATGTAACTTAGTTGGCTATCACCCACTCTTAGACCAATTTCAGCCCTGGCTTTCCCATCTTTCGTCAACCATTTACTGTCTGGATTATCTGGGATTTCTTTATCTATTGCGTCCCACACTCCTTCCCTTATCAGCAATAGTTCCATTTTAAATTTCCATGATGGATAATTATTATTGTTTGATCGTTCAATAACAATTCTGTCTGACATCTTCACGAAAGATAAGCCTAACTAACTTCCGGTTTGCAATGTCCGATAATTTCTTATTCCTTTACCTTTAAATCTTCTTTAAACTCATAATTCAAACTTCTCCGGATGCTGGCGTCATCTGGGCCCATAACCTGTTGGAATCCGAAAGCAAGGATAAGTTAAAATGAAGATGCAAAAACTTTTTCTGCTTGCAATGGACTTTACTGCAGAAATCGTTACTGTTAAGAACAATACATGCAACAGCGCCACTTTTACTGAACTACTTTTTCTTTTCTTTTGTCTAAGCGCTGTACATTACTTTCAGTTTCTATTTAATACAAACTTTACTAATAAAACATTACCGTTAATAAATCATTAATAAATTAATCTAAACAAAAACTACCAGAATAAAAACATTGTAAACTAACAAATAATACAGCTAAAAAAACAGAAAACAATAAAGATCCCGACAAGTTTCCAAGTCCAACTTCTGAAATGATGTATTTACGAGTTACGTAAGGATAGAAAGCAGAAGTTTTTAAAAATTTAATTTTTTTAAAAATTTTATTAATTGAATGTTTTAGTTATTTCAGAGCGAGTGGGCGAAAAACTAAAAGGTTTGATGTTTTCTTTGTAGTCATCGTCTGCCAATTTTAACTTATATTTACGAGTTTCTATTGAAAACCTTCCTTTGTGAATAGAATTGTTCAAAACCATAATTCGTATAATTTCATGAAATCACTGTTGTTGGTACAAATTTTTTTTCATTAAAACTTAATGGATTAAAAAATGACTTAATGTACACGATATTACAAGGTATAGAAAAGTTCACAAAGCGAATTCTCAATCTGTTCTTTTTTTTCATTTAAGAGACTCCAGAACGGTGCTGTTTCCACAAGATTACGTCTCATCAGTTAGAATAACCCATTGTAAGATTCACTTTCCTAACAAACAAGATAGAAATAAAGTGAGAAATAAACTGAAGAATTATTATTTTATTTCTAAATTTTAGGAACGTCAAGAAGCACTACAACGCGCAACACGCACTACATTCACGAAACACAACATGCACCACCCCAAGTCCGCTACGGAAAGGATGACTCTTCCCCGCAAGGAGGGAGGCCGAGGACTCATCAACCTCATCACCCTACACGAAAAACAAGTACATACACTTAGGGAACATTTCCACCAAAGAGCAGAAGACTCCTCACTTCACTCAGCCATTGTCAAGGCTGTCACACACCTCACACCCCTGAACCTCGAAAACTCTTCTCCAACACTCACCACCCCTGACACCCACACTCAGCAGCTGCGTGAATCATGGGCTCGTAAGGAACTCCATGGCAGACATCATCACGAACTCAGCCAGCCTCATGTCGACATGGAAGCGTCGAACAGATGGCTGACGAGTGGTGAGCTGTTTGGGGAGACCGAAGGGTTCATGATCGCAATACAGGACCAAGTCATCTCCACACGCAACTACAAGAAACACATTCTACACGATGCAAACACACATGACGACAAATGCAGGAAATGCCACACTGCGCATGAGACGATCGACCACATAATATCAGGCTGTCCCCTTCTCTCTCAAACAGACTACCTCCACCGACACAATCAGGTAGCATCGATCGTTCATCAACAACTAGCACACAAACATTCACTTATTAAGAGCACGGTCCCGTACTACAAGTACATACCACAAAGCGTATTAGAATCACCCTCATATAAACTATATTGGGACCGCCCCATTCACACAGACAAAACCATACATCACAACAGACCAGACATCATACTTGTTGATAAGGTCAACAAACAGACCTATCAAATTGATATTGCAGTGCCTATCAGCAAGAACATGCAGAAAACTCACGCAGACAAGATCAGTAAATACACTGATCTAGCACACGAGCTCCAGAAGCAGTGGAGGCAGGATCGAGTACGTGTTGTACCCATCGTTCTGTCTGCCACTGGTTTGGTGCCTCACACATTGCACCACAGTCTCAGCACACTAGGACTTCACAAAAACACTTATGCACAACTGCAGAAGGCTGTGGTACTCAGCACTACACGCATAGTTAGGAAATTTATGGACACAACCACACATCCCTAATCATTCTTGCACACATCTTTACACTTGGCAGTATGTGCTTTGGTCCTTGACCCGCCATATTGTTTTTGCTGGGGAAACCCAAGGTTTGAAACATACAAACATAATAATAACTCACCGACACAATCAGGTAGCGTCGATCGTTCATCAGCAGCTAGCACACAAACACTCACTTATTAAGAACACGGTCCCATACTACAAGTACACACTACAAAGCGTACTAGAGTCACCCTCACATAAGCTGTACTGGGACCGTCCCATTCACACAGACAAAACTATACATCACAACAGACCTGACATTACACTTGTTGATAAGGTCAACAAACAGACCTATCTCATTGATATTGCAGTTCCCATCAGCAAGAACATGCAGAAAACTCACGCTGACAAGATAAGTAAATACACTGATCTAGCACACGAGCTCCAGAAGCAGTGGAGGCAGGATCGAGTACGTGTTGTACCCATCGTTCTGTCTGCCACTGGTCTGGTGCCTCACACATTGCACCACAGTCTCAGCACACTAGGACTTCACAAAAACACTTATGCACAACTGCAGAAGGCTGTGGTACTCAACACTATACGCATAGTTAGGAAATTTATGGACACAACCACACATCCCTAACTATTCTTGCAAACATAAATCTATTTATTTTTTTTTTTAAATACACTTGGCAATATGTGCTTTGGTCCTTGACCCGTCATATTGTCTTAGCTGGAGAATCCCATGGTTTGAAACTTTTTCGAGATAATAATAATAATTTATTATTTCAGTAATTTATAATAGGAGAGATCCTTCGTTATAGGATAAATCAATAGAAATCAAATTAATAATAGTGCTTCTTTAAATTATTAATGATTATGGAATTCTTTAATTCATAGAATAATAGAATTTCCAAATGCTCCCATCGGAAATTCCCTCCGGACGAAAAATCCCGATGTTGTTGTAACGTCAACAGCTTAAATTCTAAATAACAGTCGGAAATCAAAGATACATTAGGTAAAATTCGGCTCATGTAATTTAATTGGTTTGCGTCAAAAAAAAAATGTTTAACATCGAAATGAAAACCTTGGAAAATAAACGCTTCAGAGAAGTACTTTGAATTTTACTAACAAACAAACAAAAATATATTTCTTCCATTTCATCAATCTGTTCAAAATTCTACAACAATATTTCGCGGAAACTATCATTCCGCTTTGTCAATAATATATACTAATAATAATGTCAACAACGAATATGCAATGTCTGTTCACTGTGTAACATTTATCTTTGTTGATACATGTTTTTTGATATCTATTATCTAAATTTCTCTTCTTCATTTAAATTTCTCTTCTTTGTGCCGTATTATATTCTGGAAATGAGATAATGTATTGCTGTTCACTGTGTAACCTCTATCTTTGTTGATATGGATAGCTTTTAGTAGTATAGGCTTCTATCATATACCTTGTGTTTTTGTCTTTGATATTGAATAAAATCTCTACAATTGGGTCCGGATTATGGTTTTCATTAATGCAAAATATCGTTGTAGAATTTGGAACAGATTGATGAAATGGAAGAAATATATTTTTGTTTTAATATATAACGAAGAACTTTATTGTAACAAACAAAAAAAAAAGAAAACTTAGTGGGCAAATTTCACAGTTTAATTATCACAAAAGGATGGATTATTTCACCTGAATTATTCGATAGCATTAATAGCTGGCACGTAATCACTCACAAAAAGAAAGAAGAAATAAAAAGAATCCTGTTTCTAAAACAATTTAAACAGTTTAGACAAAAACATTTTAGACATTAAGAATGAACCGAACGTACAAAGGAGAATTAAGTCTTTGTAATTATTTTACTTTAGAATAATTACCTTAATCGTGTTCACGTACCTGTAATTAGAACCTAATCGATCAGAATTTACAAAAGATAAGGATAATAGAGTATTAATGGTTAGCCATTGTGGTTAAGTTCTGAAGGCTGGACAAATTCTTTTATCTAGTTGTTTACTGTTTCTGTTTTCTTCCCAGGGTTTTCAATAATTGAGGACTTTTTCTAGGAGTTTGCCATTTTAAGAACCAAATGACATCAAATACTTCGAACACCTTTAAGATTTCACATTTCTAAGTTCAGTTTTGTCTCTTTTAAAAACTGAACTTAGTTTTTCTGTCACGTGACTGAACAAAAAAAAGAAATAATAATAACTTAATTCTTAATTAAAATCATGCAACTAGAAAAAATACTAATAAAAAGGTTGCCAACGGCAGTAAGTAGAAGGCAGATAAAATAGAGAACTTTAACACATAATTCTTATGATTAAATTACATTATTAAAATAAGAATTCTATGTTTACGGCGTTCCATTGGATGGACGACAGAATATTCAATTTTATTACTGCCAGAATGTTTGCGAATCGTCTCCAAAACTTCTGCGAAATGAAGAATGCCCAGAGGACGTCTTCAGAGGACGAAACGGATGTAAGAGAAGAGACGGATTATGCTCACGAACGAATCGTAATAAGTCAGTCGGAGAGCAAATATTAAGGCAACGATTATTAAATTTGAAGAGCAAATGGAAGAGAATCTCATTGGATCATTACTCTTTCCTTCCATCTGTGGATCTCTTCATAAAAATGACTGATATCATATGGGCAATTATCCTCACGTTCCATCAACTAAAGAACCATATTTATTTGACTGACAAAAATTAGATCTAATAGCGATCATTTACAAAAATGGTAAAAAAAAAAAAAAAAGAAAAAGCTATAAATTTGTTTAACAGTAAATCCTTAAAAATAGCAGTTTCCCTTGAATAGAAATAAAAAATTATAATGGAAAAATAAAGTTTCATTTGAAAAATGAAATTCAAAACGGACATTTTACTGTCTCTTAAACAGAAATATGTTTGACGTACCGTAAGTACAACTATGTAATATGTGAAAACAAAAAAAATATAAAACTCGTCTACGATGTATAAGGAAGAGGTTTTCCTCTGTTTTTCTCCAGGGAAATTTGCAAAAGACCTTGTGAATATTGTGGAAATTGTTTTATTAACAACGGTTTACTTAAATTATTTAAAATGTATTACAAAATAATGAGCAATCTTAAAAGATTCAGCATTTGGAATAACAACAATAGTAATAACAATAACAACTTACACAATTTACAATTTTGGAGACCTTACAGCAAAAAAAAAAGATGGCTTCCAATAAACTGTAGTAACGAGTCATTGAAACCCCATTTGATTTACGTAAAATATTATTTCATTATCAAATTTTCTCCAATGACTACGTTTATCAATAATTTTATTTTCGATTTGTACCAATATTTCTCCATTTCGGTATTCTATTGTAAGTTCGATGGTGGATTCCTTAGGCATTACTCAAATTGCAGAAGAAAACTTAATGTTTATGGACAGAATATATATTTTAACGCTTTCAAATAATTGGTTTGATATAATAAACGCTTAAAGATAGTTGTATTTTCTTAGCAATGTCTGTTAGTTGATTAACAGAATAATAAGAAATTAAATAAAATCTACTTACAATATTACCAAGCGGGAAAGAAGCCACAAATTAGATTACTCACCTAAAAAAAAAAAAGAAAGAAAATGAATTTAATTTCACATAATGAAGACGTAAACAAATAACATTTCGAATTTTTAGTAATGTAAACGTTTGACTTTTATTATTCAAATAAACATTTTCAGCCGTTGATTCAGCCGTTAAGAAGGGAATAAGTCATTACCTTCTTTTTCATTGGTTCTTATTTTACCATCATATTTTGACAACGTTAAATGCTGCAGATAAAGAATTGTTTTTCCCTCAATTTATTCTAGAATTTTTTTCCAATTAAGAATTACTGAAATTTTTCATTTCTTCTTCAGAGAAGAAACAAAAACTTAAAAGCCTATTTTTTAAGTGAAGACTTTTTTTTTTTCTAAAATCGTAAAAATAATATAATCAAAGACTTCGTTTTTTTATTTTATAATATCTGCTAAATTCAAATATATTTTCCATTTTCTGAAAGAAAAAATTAAAGCCAAGTTATTTAAATTTTTTTAACAAGTTATATAGTGAATAAAGATTAAGCTATCGTAAAACAGGATTACTTGTCCGAGACGGTACCGTTTCGAGTTTCAACACTCTGCTCAGTCCGATCCCGCCCCGTGTACCAAGCTCAGTATAAAAACCAAAATTAGCTGAGTGAATTTTTGTTTAGTTATGTGCGTTTCTGTTTTTTTCTATTATATAATAATCTTGTATGCACGTTAAATTTAATTTTAATTTCATCTAAGAATAGTTTACAGAAATCTATGACGGACTAATAAAGGATTGATTTCATTGTTGGACATCATTACTTCGCTTCTAATGCTTTTAGAAAGTACTAAAGTTCAATCATCTCTTGTAAATTAGAATCCATTTTTATAAACAAGATTCCTCCTGAGGTTCAAAACTTATCAGAACACAATCATACACATTAGCACTGAGCCTATTATAAAAGAGTTAAACATATTATCATAAAATGGAAAGAAACTATCTTCTAAGTTAGGATGTAACACAAATAGACAGGACAGCAACGTTGCCAATGAAAAAACACAATGAAAAATGGCGGGTTTAAAAGAAAAGTGCAACACAGTAACGTCAATACAAGTTATCGTGCCATTATCTACAAAATCATAGACATCTTGAATTTGAATCACATTACTTCTTATAAAATATGATGCTCAGAAAGTAGTTCTTACTGATAATTTTTATTTTTTCAAAGAAGACTGACCAGGTGGATTAAAGCTTTTATCGAATCTTGATTTCTTTAACGAATCCGTTATTATACCGTCCATCATTTCATATTATAAGAATTTTCTTATTCTTCTGGAAGTTTATTTCTTACATAAAGAGTAAATTACAGAAAATTTAAATAATTTAGTATTAGGAAATGACGCTCTGAAAACATATTTTAATAATTCATGAATAAAAGCTAACAATTTTAAAGAATGGATATTTATCGGAAATGTATTCAATCTAACTTACCAAATGCGTTACTAATAAATGCAATAAAATAGAAAATAAATGTGTTAAAACAATAGCTAATCAATAATTTAATTAATGGAAGAACGAATAAAAGTTATGTCAAATTCATCTTCAGAATCTTTTTTAACAAATTCTGCTGTCTTGGAAAGTTATCGTGCCATTATCTACAAAATCATAGACATCTTGAATTTGAATCACATTACTTCTTATAAATTTCTGATTTGTTTAGTTAGAAGTTTATATTCGGGCTTTCTGACATCATATTACCAGTTTTGTCCCATAATTTATTTTATTTTTTTCTATTTTTTGTTTCTTTCAAAACAAATTCTGATTTAAGTTAACTCATGGACATGTATTTGATTATTCAATGATAGAATGAATCAAAAAATAGATAAAACATTTAAATCTGATGGTAGGAAAAACAATCGTCAACAGCCGAAATCTAAAAATATCGCAGCTTAGTGTTTTATAATGGCAACACACAAATCGCGAACCACATATTCACTAAATAGAAAAATTATAATTTAGGCTTTTGCAAACCCTATATATTCATTCATCAATGTTACCCTTGAAGAAGTAAGACAACACCTGTTTTCTTATAATAAGAGATTTATTTTATCTTAGTTACTATTTACAATTTATTTACAATAAATAACCTGTCTCCTGCTTGCCATAAAAAATAAACCCTACAACTTAATTCTAAAAAGCGATGCTCTACAGGACAAAAGTTAGCTGAAACAAAATCAATATATTTTTTATTAATGGAATAAAAATTTATTACTGAAATGAATTAGATGGAAATATTTGTTTGAAATTCAACGCCGAATTCTGTGTGGGGAAAACATAACTTTAAAATCGCTGACGCCAAACGTGTACGTTCCATCTGAAACACATGATTGCAAATGTTTCATTTCTTTGCTAAATTACTATTGGCATAAATATATAATATTTTCAGATTAAATGCAAAACTCTTGTGTTAGAAACTTATTTTTTCCCCCTTTTACTTGTTCTTTCATCAATATACGAGACCCAAAGGCAAATTAAGCCATTATTGTTCTAAACCCTCAAGGCAAAGTGCGACATCTGGTAAAATGGGCTTCATTTGAGTGCACTGGGGCTGACAAACTAAAAACCTCCATTTATAGATCAGCCAGAATTCACGTCCAAAATAAGCATCACAACCACCAAATGCACTTACTTTATAATGTTTAATTTCAGTAAAGATAAAACCATAAAAGTCAAATCTATTTTACATATTTTTCAGATGTGTTAAGTGAAAAAACTTAGAATTATTCATTTAATAAATTAGTGAATTGATTATATCGTTATTAGTG
>JAFIDM010029121.1:0-10480 GCA_023159025.1 Thereuonema tuberculata | reverse complement strand
TTTTATCTTGAAAATACTTTAACAGCTTTTCAGAGAAAATGCTTTTACAGCTTTTACTAAAACATTAGAAAATTGAATCGTTAATTGAATTTAATCATTTCTAAAACATTAGAACATTACAAATTTGAATCAATACATAATTTTTAAACATAAAAAAAACTCAACAAATTACATAGAAGAGGTCAATTTTGAACACAAAATCAATTTATAATCTATCAAACACATGCACAGTGATTAGAAGAGGCACTATTGTAGATATACGCAACAACTAGTTTAATCAAAGCCAAGTCCAATTTAAAGAGATGCCTGCATTAAGTTTATTTACTAAATCTAGACCACATTTTACACCATATGGACAGCTCTAGTAAGTGTTCACAATGGATACCATATCTTTTCTTAACGTAATCGATTAAAAATTTATTCACAAGATTTGTCTAATTGCAATCATTTCCCTGACCCACTCAATGGCCTCCTGAAACCGGAAGTAGCCTGAACCAGAAGACCTTCTGATAACTTCTTTCACTTAAATTGATGTTTGTTATTGCGTTCTTTGGAAAAGCACAGAATACTTTAAGATCTTTTCTTTCTCATTTTTTGGCATCTGATATTTTCCATATATTTTATTTTTAATTTTCAGTATCTCGTTTTAGCTTAATGTAAGGAGTTAAGATTATTTCTGAATCGATACTTATTTTTATCTTCTGAAGTAAAAATGCTAATGTTTTATGTAATGACAAAACAAACAAATAGTTTTCGATCGTTTTAAAGTTTTCCATAAATTTCTGAGGGAAATTTATGTTTATTGTATTTAAAATTAAGTAAAAATGAAATTTGAAGGTCACTGCATGTCTGAACTGTCATCATATGTCCATTGTAATGCTTATGAAGCGACAATTTGTTAATTCGGCAAATGTCGATGAAAATTTTTTAATTCCTTCTAATCATATGGAACGAAAATATTCGCAGAAATTAATGAAAGAGCAAGAGTTCACTCGTCTTAATCTGTTTTTGTTTTGGGATTAGGTCTAGAAGAAAATAACTTCTATTCCGTTTGTTTTATCACCGGAAACAAAATGGTGTAGAAACTAGTAGAGATTCAGAAAATTCATAAATTTTATCAACAAATAATTTAAGTTTTTTTAAATTGTGAGAATAAATATTTTTTTAGAAATTAACTATCACACTAATGATAAATATTTTAAATACAAGTCATTATTTTCCAAATTTTTTATCATTTCAGGTTTTCGTCAAGTTTTTTGAATTGAAAATATCGTGTACTTCCTCGAAAAAATCCCCCCCAAAAAATTGACTGTTATGGAATTTTAATTTAATTAATTGAAGAATATTTTGAAAAGTAAAAACAAGAAAATATAAATCCCACATGCTTCACATGTTCATATTTAAATTTTCAGAATTTTTGGTGCTTTGCAAAAAGAAATATATAAACGAAATTAAACGTTTTCTTGAGTCAGGACCTTAAGACATCAGTGTTTCTTTAGATAATTCCTCTTCCGAGACAATGAGCTTTTCAATGGAAACATCTTTTTCTGGAAATATTCTCTTTTGTGCAAATGAAAATTTAATCAAACTCTTTAAATACCGGGTTTCTAAAACCTTTCACATCTTAAAACATGATAAGAGCTATTGATATTTCAGTTTCGAATGTAAAAAGAGAAATTTTTAATGCGAATTAAGAATTTAACTGGTGTAAAAAGTTTCATTAAAAGGTAAAAAAATAA
Source organism: Thereuonema tuberculata (assembly GCA_023159025.1). Taxonomy (NCBI): domain Eukaryota; kingdom Metazoa; phylum Arthropoda; class Chilopoda; order Scutigeromorpha; family Scutigeridae; genus Thereuonema; species Thereuonema tuberculata. Next base: position 8,741 of record JAFIDM010029121.1, on the reverse strand, counting down.
TAACACACATAATAAAAGGAGATGAACATAATAAAAATCTATCGATTTCGCTGGTATCTGCCTAGCTTCATCCAGGATAAGCACTCAGCCGGAAAAGTTATATCTTTATAAGTAGTCCGTGAGGTTCATCTTCTTTTATTATGTGCTTTATTCTTTTATTCTTTTTAACAGATTTCAAATTCAAATTTGATAAATTTTGCTTTATATTGTTTGTTTTTAATTGTATCTCTAAAAAGGTTAATATGAAATCATTCTTTCAGAGGAAATTGTCTAGCAATTCACAATTTTTAGTCTCTGTTTCTGCTTTAACAATTTAAAACTTAAGTTTTGTATGCATTCCTAAAGTTGTTTTTTGTTTTTGTTTTTTTTTTTAAAAAAAAAGAAATATTTTTGCTTTTTTAACTATCTTAAAGGTAATTCAGTTGTTTAGGGGCTGTACTGGGGCCCTCGGGAAGCCAGGATTCAATTACAGGCTATCCTTTTTCAGGATATCACATTTCTTATTTTGCTCATGTATTTACAACTAAAGAAGTTTTCCGAATACAGCAATTGTATCAGCTGTTTTCTACAAATACACGATAATGTTAAATTGTTATCAGAAATATTAAATAAATTTCGAAATTTATTTAGAGATTAAATTCTGTATTATAACTGATATTATTAAGTGAGAGATTATTATTAATAACAACAATAGATCATGCAGGTCCAGGAGTGTGCGAGAGGTCTAGACTTCAGCTATCCTCGACCAAGGGATTAGTTGACATCGTATGGTCTGCTCGATGCCCGCTCACCTTCCTGGAAGGTCCAAAGCGCTGCGTAGTAGGCAACGCGATATTTTCTATTTGAGCAAGACGTCACTTGGTTGCAACTTGGAAATTCTCTTCTATTCAAATATTGAATAGAGTGCTTCATTTTTTGAAAAAAAAGCCCACAAAAATGTTTTGAAAGTTAGCGCAATAATATTTGAAATATTAAATTTATTAGCGATCTGACACTAAAATAATAAGTAATTAAATAAATAAATGTAATAATTAAATAGATAAAAAAATAAAATCGAAAAAAAGAAACTTTTCACAGATAATATTGAGACAACAAAAATTATAAATAACATTTTATTTTCATCGAATATTACAAAATAAAATTATTTTTTAACTATATTGACTTCGGCCATTGAAAATTAAAGAAATGTAATGCTGCCATAGAAATTGAAAAAAAAAAAGAAAAACTTAACGTCCTTAATAATTTATAAATCAAGAAGAAATCACAACTGAACAGTAAATATCAACACTAAGCCAATATCAACGAATCCTGAATATCTGTTTCATCCTCATTAAGAATCATCATCAGCAGTTATCCTTGATGTTTGGCTCAGACTGCGCGAAAGCTATGGAAAAAGTTGATGAAATTCGTGAGGTTGTTGTTATTGGTTTTTTTTTGTAGAAATAAGTGATGTTTTACTTGTGTTGTAATAAATTATTGATTTCAATGGAGAAACGAACTTTCAAAAACAAACATTAAGATTATGTTAAAAATACTTATAAATTAAATTGTTTGTTGTAAATATGTTTGTTGGGATAGACAAAACGCCATTAGTGCGCATGTGTGCGCAGATGAAGATTTAAATCCGGATTTCCGGTGAGACTTGTTATTGTTTAAGTAGACCAAGATGTCGTCAAACCAAATGTAAGTAGATGTAAGTAGATGTTTTAAATATACAATCAAATCAAATACTCTGCTGAGTTTTCCTTTAAACATAACAACAGGTTATGTGCCAGACAACGCTTCCAAATGCGCCTGAACTATCTAGAAAGAAAATTATTAAAATACTGTTGAAATAAAGTGATAAGCCTTTAAGCCTAACTTTCGGAATTGACGGAATGATGCATAGAACCGACGGGACTGATGGAATGATGCATAGAATTGTAGAACCGTTAACGAAAGACAACTTTGATATTTGGAAGATAAAAGTCCAAGCCTTACTTATCAAAAATGAATCGTGGGCATACGTAAATGGTAGTAGAATTAAGCCCAAACTATTAGATGGAGATTCTAATTCTCAGAGCAATCGAAGACTGGACAATAGCTGATGAAAAAGCGAAAGCAGATTTAATCCTGACGATTAGTTCGGCGGAACTAAAACGAATAAAAGGATGTGCCACATCGCATGAGATTTGGGAAAAGTTGCATCAAATCTATCAGTCGCAAGGACCTGCTCGGAAGGCGATGCTACTAAAAAGACTAATTTTGCTCAGAATGCAAGAAGATGAAAATATGAGTGATCATTTGGACAATTTTTTCGACATCGTAGAAAAGCTGGAAGAAGTGAATTTAAAGCTTACGGATGAACTACTTACAATATTACTGCTGTATAGTATCCCTGATGTGTATGACTCCTTCAGAATAGCAATAGAAACTCATGAAACATTACCTACTCCTGAAATACTTAGGATTAAGATGATGGAAGAGTTTGAAGCTAGAAAGCGAGATTACTTGAACAGTGATTCAACAGATGCAATGTACGCTTGCAGTAAAAATAGAGAGAAAAAAAAAAATTGTAATGAAGAGAAAGTTACAAATAAAGAAGAGGTCAAATTTAAATTTAAATTTTAAGATGCAATAAAGTTGATCATATGGCGAAAGATTGTAGAGCTAAATTACCTAATAAGAGAAAACAACAATCTACAAGTAGCCATACAACGAAACGCGTTGAAACAGCAATGGAAGTTAACGCTGTTAATCAGAAAGGAAAATGGTGTCTCGATTCTGGTGCATCATCTCTCATGTGTGCAGATAAAGGAAGTTTTATTAAACTTGAAAAAGCCGGAGCATCAACTTTAAGACTAGCAGATGAAAAAATTACAGAAATAAAAGGAACAGGAACTGTTAAAGTGAAGATAAACAATAACTCAACTGTTAAACTTCACGATACATTGCTTGTACCTGACCTTCGATCGAATTTGCTCTCAGTGGGGAAAATGACGAATTACGGTCTCAAAGTAATATTTGAAAGGGATAAAGCGATTGTGATAAATCCAAAGAATAAAAGGAAAATAATGTCTGCCAAAAAGAAGGAAGGTCTTTATTTTGTATCTGAAATGAAAGAAAAGACCAGAATTGCAGAAGAGGAATGTAATTCGATTCAAGAATGGCACGAGAGGTTTGGTCACCTAAATGAAAGGAATTTAACTGAGTTAATGACCCAGAATAAAGTGTACGGACTAAAATTTGATACAAAGGAAAAACTAAATCCTTGTGAAATATGTATCAAAGGGAAACAAACCCAAACACCTTTACCAAAGTCAAGTGAAAATAGATGTGAACAAACGTTGGAATTGATTCATACAGACATTTGTGGTCCGATGCCAATTCAATCCTATGGAGGCTCCAAATATTTTGTTACGTTCGTCGATGACAAGTCACGATGGTGCGATGTTTACTTCTTGAAGAAAAGAAGTGAGATCTTAGACATTTTTAAGCAGTACAAGGTTTCGGTTGAAAATGAAACTGAGAAGAAAGTTAAATGCTTAAGATCGGACAATGTAACTGAATATACTAGGGGAAATTTCAGTAAATTTCTACGCGAGAATGGAATTAAACGCCAGTTGACTGTAGAATATACACCTCAACAAAATGGAGTAGCGGAAAGGCAAAATCGAACTCTAGTCGAAATGGCCAGATGTATGTTGATCCAGGCTGGATTACCTACAACTTTTTGGGCAGAAGCAATTCTTACTGCAACCCACATTAGGAATAGATTTTCTTCACGAAGTTTGAAATGTGAAATCCCACATACTATGGAAAGGTAGAAAACCAACAGTAAAATACTTTCGTACTTTTGGAACAAAACCGTTCATACGTGACAAAACACCCAACAAAGGAAAGTTCAAGTCAAGGTCAAAGGAATGTATTTTCATTGGTTACTCGCCAGAATCAAAAGCATACGGGATCCAAAGTCAAGAAAGGTCTACCGAAGTAGAGAAATCAGGTTTATCAATGAATTCCAACCAAATAAGGAAATAGAAGACATCATTGATGACGAAGTTTTATTCAAATGGATAAACACCACCAATAAGGAGGATTATTTCTCAGACGAAGCTGACAAAGAAGTCGATCCACAGGATGTACCTAGGGAAAACGTTCAGAAAATGAAGAAAGGACAAGGTCGACCAGGAAGACCAAGGAAACAATATGTGATGATTCCTAATACGTCAGAAGAACAGTCTGAAGCAAGTGAACAAGACGTTCAAATTAACGACGAAGAAAACCAAAAAGAATCAGCGAAAAGCGAAACAGCTGAAATGATTAGCATTGGTGAATTCGAAGATCCTGTAACAGCTAAAGAAGCTCTTGTCTCCCCCGAAGCAAGTGAATGGAAACGAGCAATGCAAAAAGAATATGAAGCATTAGTCAAGAATAAAACTTGGACACTCGTTGATCGTCCAAAAGAAAGACAAGTTGTTGATTCAAGATGGATTTTAAGAACCAAATATGATACTGGCCGAACGCGAGGTGATATTTTGGGACAATCAGGCCCAATTTGATTGCTGGCAACCGTTTGCCCCAATTTGATTGCCCCAACCTGAACAATATTGCCCCAATTTTATTGTCGGTACCAAAGGAACAATATTGGCCCAATATTAGTTGGCTCAAAATATTGGTGGTACGAAAGCGAATCAAATGAACGGATGACATCACGTGACAATGCTGACGTCGAAGGAGGCGGGACTTTGAACATCGGAAAATCACTCGCTCCCGCCGACCATGTTTTGTGAGAGAGAAGGCTTAAAATCTGCAACATGGGTGGCCCAAAAAAGATAATTCAAACAACAATATTTTGTCAATTGATAATGAAAGAATCTTAATGGATTTCTACCGTGGTAAGGCGTTTAATACTCGATCGATTCTGTCCGTTCGTAACACGTTTAGGCTTAACCGCAGGTATGCTTACACTGGATAGCTCCCATTTTATTCGCAAATAAATTGTATAAATAAAACCGATGTCGTACAATTGCTGGGAATATTGTTCCCAGTGCATTTATGCTCTGCTCGTGTGGTGTGTTTATAAGGCGTTCGCACTTGGTATGTAATTACTAGGGCTCCCTAGTGACACACGAAGCGCCGCAACCACCGATATTCGAAGCAATATTGGTTCAAGACAAACTCTGTGTTCGCGCTTGATAAAGTTGTCCGCAATCAAATTGGGCCAACTTGTCCCAATCATATTGCCATAAATATCGCTCAGTGTTCGCCTAGCTTAAAGCAGATGGTTCAATTGCACGCAGGAAAGCAAGAATCGTAGCGAAAAGTTTTTCACAAAAACCAGGAATTGATTTTCAAGAGACTTTTTCTCCTGTTGTTAGACTGGAATCAATTCGACTGAAGGCTATGGCAGTAGAGTTGGAACTCGAAGTACATTAACTCGATTTCGTCAGTGCATACTTAAATGGAGAAATCGAAGAAGAAATTTACGTGGAAATTCCGGAGGAATTGGAAAACATAATTGTTTTTCAATCAGAGAGATTTTTTTTTTACTTTGAGAAACTTTATCTTTATTTGGGGATAAAACTTTTATCTTAAACGTGTACTTAACACTTAACCAAATAGACTTGGACACAAGGATAAAAACAAAATAACATTTTATTTCTTTGACGGAGCTAATCCGTTTACAGATCAAATACTTCGCTAGGACTAATGTCTTTTGATTAACACTTGTATGATAATAAATTACTTTGCATTTAAATATTAACTCAAATGTCCATTCGTTAATATTTATATAGACTAAGAGTTCTTTAGCTCTTTACTATTTTCATAGTTCTTTAACTTTACATTAATCCTTTCTTTCGAACTACTTTATATTGGACTTCACTCTTGAACTTAACTTTGAACTTTTCGTCCGAAATACTTTGATATCTTTAACTTGAACTGCTACTATTAACCTTTAACCTTTTATAGTATATATTTACTAATCCTATCTTCTAAGGTCAGAATCTTCGGACAGAAAAATACAGTCTATATCCTTGTTAAAACTTTTACTCTAAACCTTTAATGCTTTAATCTTTATTTATTCATCAATGAATCCTCGATTAATATCTTTTTCAACTAAAGTCTTTTAAGCCCTTTGATGATTCCTTAATCTTTATTATTTCTAGATCACAGATAAATCTTTAGCCCTATCTTATTTATTGCGACTAATATTTTATCTTTCAAAGTCTTCCTATACTGGATTAATCTTCATTGCTTTTATGCACTGTTAAACTTTAACAACTTTAACCCTTTAACGATTTTACTTCTATCGTCAGGAATATATCACCGCAACTATTAATGGAAAAGAAATAAATACCTTACATTATTTCCCAGTAAAGAAAAGTAGATTCTAAACATCATAGCGTATCCTTCTTTAGATCAAAACTCTTCGAACGTTGGTTGCTAAGCAACATGAAAATTCCTGGAAGAAACATTGGAAAAGAGGGTTAATGACTTGAGCCTTTCAAAGTTGAAATCCTTACTTTAACTTTGAGTAAACCAACGTAATTATTCGGAATACAATACTGTAACATCCATCGAATAAAAACGGCGTGTCCTTTTAATAATCCTTGATAATCCAGTCAAATAGAAATCATCGTGACCTCAAGTTATCTTTGAAACGGAGCATCCTCTCTCCGCCAAATCGGAACACACATCTCAATATGGAGCAGCCCATACAATCACTTCACTGTGATGTCCACGTAAACTCATATCATTGTCACTTTTAACAATGAGTCGTAGACCAAGAAGTTTCGCTCGAACCTTCCAGTCGCTGATTGTTGTTTAAACAGTCGGTCACTACAATGAACGTGTTCCGCTGTAGTAATTGCCTCTTCTAATCTATTTATACAACAATAATACCAGAAAATGTTTCGACAGCAACCTTCAAAAATAAAGTTTTCAAAATATATAAAGCTTTATATGGTTTGAAGCAGTCGGGAAGACAATGGTATAAGATGGTATAAGAAACAATGGTATAAGAAACTCGACTACGAACTGAAACGAATGGAGTTTAAACCATTGAATGCTCATCCCTGTGTTTTCATAAAGAAACGGCATGAAGAAACTACAATAATTGCAGTTTATGTTGATGATTTATTGATCGCTTCAAGCAATGTCAAAACCCTACAAATAGTTAAGAAGAATTTGGCAAAGTCATTTGAAATGAAAGACTTAGGACCAATGCATTATTGTTTGGGAATACAGTTAAAACAGGACATGCAGAAGAAGCAGATTACAATGAATCAAAGTAAATATATTCAAGATATATTAAAACGTTTCGGAATGGTAAATTGCAAACCAATTTCGACACCCCTCGATCCAAATAGCAAGTTGGCGCAAAATGCGAAGCCAAAAACAGAAGAAGAAGAAAAGGAAATGAAGAAAATTCCTTACCAGAATCTTGTCGGTTCGTTAATGTATTTAGCCACATCCACACGTCCTGATATCTCATATGCTGTAAGCGTTTTAAGTCAATTCAACACTGACTACAACCAAGAACATTGGAAAGCGGGAAAAAGAGTTTTACGCTACTTAAAAGGGACAGAAAACTACGGTTTGACATTTACAAAAACCAAGAAAGAATTGATCGGTTTTGTAGATGCTGATTGGGGTGGAAATACCATCGACCGAAGATCATATACTGGTTACATCTTCAAACTGGCCAATGCAGCAATAGGATAGGAAGCTAGAAAACAGCGAACAGTCGCCTTATCAAGTGCAGAAGCAGAGTATATGGCAATAACGGAAGCTGCAAAAGAAGCTATATATCTCAGGAAATTTATAGCAGAAATTATGGGAAATTTTGAAAAGCCAACCATACTTTTCAACGATAATTCCGGTGCCAGATACATGACCGAAAACCCAGTTTTTCATAACCGAACCAAGCACATTGATATCAGATATCATTTCATCCGTGAAGCAGTACAAAATAAACAAGTGACTATAAAGTATTTACAAACAGAAGAAATGCCTGCAGATGTAATGACAAAAGGACTGTTTACTCCAAAGCATGTGAAGTGCATCCAGTGTATTGGACTGTCAGTGATACTCTCATGAACTACTGAATTATGGACTGTTTAAATGGACTGTTTAAATTAAAGTTTTAATTTAACTAACGTCTTTTTGAGAGGGGGTGTTGGGATAGACAAAACGCCATTAGTGCGCATGTGTGCGCAGATGAAGATTGAATCCGGATTTCCGGTGAGACTTGTTATTGTGTAAGTAGACCAAGATGTCGTCAAACCAAATGTAAGTAGATGTAAGTTTTAAATATACAATCAAATAAAATACTCTGCTGAGTTTTCCTTTAAACATAACAACAATGTTTAACATAATTGTTAAGTTCCTTTCACCATTTACAAACATTATTATTTTGTAATGTTTACTAATTTGTTAAATAGTAAAAATGATATTCTGTCTGTGAACTTTTAAAGCTTTTATTTTATGAGTTCTTCTTCGATATTTTATACACACTTTAATTTATGTCAATCTTAAAAAACAAAATAAATAAATAAAAAGTGTAGAGCTCTGGGTTGTTTTAATCAGTTTCATTTAGTTTATTTTTGAACGAGGAATCCCTGCATTTTCATTGAAAGAGAGTTTAGCAAATTTACATTCTTCAAAGGATTACCGTAGTTCAGAAATAATTTCCTTACCGTAGTGGAAACTTTTTTCTTAATTTGATAAGAAAATTTTGTCAATGAAATCTATCTCTT
>JAFIDM010029120.1:377-10480 GCA_023159025.1 Thereuonema tuberculata | reverse complement strand
TCCTTTGAGGCACCACTTCGCTTCTGATGTATAGTAAACATTTACCTACATAAAAAGTTGTAATGACCACTAAAATCATTAGATGGAGTGCTCAGAAGCCAATCAGTGTAATTCAATAAACCAAAAAATGAAATAGGTTTTTTAAGATTACGTACCAAACAATAACGTTTGTAAATTTGAAGAATAAATTTTTAATTGAAAGATAACATAACTATACACTTGAAGTGATTTGCACACTTTGTCAACCGAAAGTATAAACATTAGAGTATGACTTACAGAAAAAATTTCATTTTTAAAAAAAAATGACTTAACCGATTGGCTTCTGAGCACTCCATATAAAGTAATCTGAGCAATAAAACTGTAATTACATTTTGTTTGTTCTACCAAATGAGCTAAATACAGTTAAAATCTGCTTAGAAAAATATTTAGGAATATTTATAAATTTTTGAAACCCAATTTATTTATCTAATAAATTATGCAGAGGTTTCTTTCAAAGGATTAATCATAAGTAGTTAAACAAAATTTTTCATATTTCCCTGGCGTTTTTTTCAACAACATTTGGTGAGGACATGAAGCAAATAAGGTTCTGCAGCACTTTATTAATTGCAGTAGCTTTTAGTTTCATATAATTTATCTTCAAAGGGTTGATAGTTGTTCACAAATTCATAATGATTTTAATAGATTTCATTATAGGCATTGCAGTAATATTTGCAATAATTTTAATCTAAATACAGAACATGTTGCAAATAGTTCTCATGACAGTTGTCGTTTTAGAATGATTACACCAATGAAGAAAAAGATCCCGAGTTTACCGGATGTTGTTGATAATGAATGAAGTAGTGGATGTAGGTTAAGTTGAAGGGGGTAGATTTAGAAGATGATTAAATAATCTATTTAGGGAAAGGAGATGGGGCAATTCAATGATTACATAATGTATAGTGGAGGAGAAGAAAAAAAGAGTGAATGATCAGAAGGATGATTACTGCATGATCTTGAAACAAAAGTGTTTGTTAAAAATACACAAAGAATAATGGATAGTAATCAAAAGAGGAGTTATGAAAAATGAAACGAAGAAGAAATACTTCAAGGTTTAAGAATTTGATGTGACGTGGGTGCACACTTGCAGGATCACTTCACATCCTTTATAATAAATGGAAGGTTGAAAGTAATACAACTCTAATGATAACATTGAATCACCAAATAACATTAGTATGAAAGGGTGAAATAAATTGAAATAAATTTGCTCATTCAGACTAAGTTCCAATAGTGATAAGTTCCTTCATTTAACAAATTGATATACTTTAAGTAAAAAAAATAAATAAATAAATTTGTAAGCTGATTTAAAAGTAGGAATAATTAAATGCTTTGTTTGTGATAATCATGCAGGTCTTGCCCATCAATAAGAAGTCAGCAAATTGATGGGTGGAATCCATGGGTTGTCAATATCTCTTGGGCAGTTTAAAGTGTAGATTAATGCATGTACATTAATGATTTCAGAGTGAATGTTTATAATGAGACAATGATTATTTTCTCTAGAAAATATGCTGTTACATAACTGTAAATGTTTGTAGTTAGAATAAATACATCATCTGATGATGAGGTGAATAGTAGTTGACAGGTGAATCTGATATAAATTAGTAAATGTGGAAGAGGATTGGCTTCACATAAACTAGAAATGTGTTTAAACAGGAGATGGGATTTAGTTCAAGTGATTGGTGCTGTAAGACAGTAAATAGGATTTACTGTCTTTTACTGACTTCAAATTTTTCAAAAACTGCAAATATAAATGATTTCATGTAAATGTTATTATATTTGACTTTAAATACGGAAAGTAAACTTCAACATGAAAAGTGTACAAACTCTTTGATTGGAGATCAGTTGAAACATTGTTTGCAAGCAACTTTAAACTTGAGTGGCTAATTTAAAAGTGCAGCCAAGTTCTGAAACTAAAGTTATTAAAAAGAAAACAGTAGTTCATGACATGGCTTATCCCTACCAAAGTTATGATCAAAGAAAGCTGCTGGTTTGATTAGAAACCAAAGGATTTCTAATGAATTATTATTTATCTTTACTTACAAAATTAAACTTTTCTGAGGCTCTTAAATTATAAATTAGTATCAAGTAATTTGAATGAACTACTGCACTGTATATATTTAAAAGTCTTCATATTTAGTAACTCTTTATAAGATAATAATTACATAAGCAACAAGCAAATTATGTAAACTGCATTCAAAGCTGCCTCCTTAAAAATTAAATTTAACATAATATGACTTCATTATTTGGTTTTGTTTCTTAACAACTTCAAGGTATTTGGAGAAAAAACTATTATGATTTTTAGTTTGTTAACTTGAAATTAAAATGGTTAAAGCAATCAATACTATTAATTAAGACGAAACAACTTAGTATGTACTATATATAAGTATGTGATTTCCCAAGGATATTTCAAAGAATAAATCCTCTTCACTGCACCAAAGACCCTTCTAGTCTTAATTATATAAAAACATCAGCAACACTTCAAATTAAATTATACGAAAGACATTTACTTCATCTCTTCTACAAAATAACGCAATATTTCGATTGGAACGTTTGTTTTTGATTTATTTATTTTGTAATAATGCTTTTGCATTAAGTGCCGCACGGAGCACGTTTTATTGTTAATTTTTTGATTATTATTTTTATTTTATTTTGTAAAACGCTTGAGGAAGGAGAAGCTGATAAAGTTCTCCGAAATATTGCATTATTTTGTAGAAGAGATGAAGTAAATGTCTTTCGTATAATTTAATTTGAAGTGTTGGATATTTCAAAGAATTTGTTCACTACAATCAATGTTACTTTTGGAATTGTTTTTTTTAGCCTTTATTCCGTTATAATGAAAACTGGTAATTTATAATTGACTTTAATTTTTAATTCTCTTGTATAATAATGCAAACTGTTCAGATTATTGATATGGTGAGAATCATCCATCAAAAATGAAAAACAAAATTAAGGAATTTATTATTTTACTTATTCTTAACTATTTCTGCTGTTTTCAAATGTAAACATTAATCCATGTCATCTGTAAAATGCATTGTTCGTCACATATTCCTTATAAACTGCTAATCTATTTATTCCTTGAAGATGAGGAAGCTTCAGCCTCTTACATCTGTTGTATTACATTAACTTTCACTTTTCTGATACTTCTATAAAAAATATAGCTTTATCCTACACTCAATGAAAACAAGAAAATAATATACACCGTGTACCTGAAATGTGCTACCAAACCTAAAGGTTGTATTCAATCATGCAAAACAATGAATAAATGTCATATAAACATGGGTCTGGAAATGCTTTATTTCCAAGATATCAACGATGCAAAGATATGGAGGTATTGGCCTTACAATCGCTCAGTTTACACAAAGTGCTCAAAATGACCTCCACCGGCCTCAATGCACACAACACAATGTCGTTCCATCCACGGTCGAAGATGCCAGGTTTTGTTCGAATTGCGTTGATTACATTTTATGAACGAGTTATGAATGGAACTATATCATGTGGAGCTCCTTTGGGAGAGTTTAGGTGTGGCAAATGCACCAGGGAACAATATCTACCATCATGTGCAGTGCCAACAGTGAAGTTTGGAGGAGGGGTACGAGGACGTATACTGTCAACAGTAGGGAACCACTTCTGTGATGATCATTGCATCTACTATCATGACATAAAGAGAGATCTACGAGGGTATGGTTGTGGACAATAAGATTCCTGAAATGGACGGGGCTACCCAAAGTCCCTACATGAACTCCATTCAACACTTTTGGAAGGAATTAAAGATCAATGTCTCTTGAGGCACCATCAAGAATTGCTCTTGTTACAGATTTTCAGGAAGAATGGACTTCCTAAATGATGTTCAAGCACTTGTGGAAAGTTTCCCCGGCAGAGTCATGGCTATTTAAAGGCGAAAGGCTGACATACCCCATACTAATGTGCAGTACTGGTCCTTGTTTAAAAATGAAAGAATGACTATGGTTAGGGGTAGGTGTCCGGAATTTGTTGATAACATAGTGTATAAAAAGGCTACTCACTTTAATATTACAATTATTTTTCCAAATTTCAGTACCTGTTTTAATACTTGAATTTTTGTTTCTATATTTCCAACCCAAGTTCTCTTCTTTTCCTTTCATTCTTACCCTTGTAATTTTCTTTTAAAGCCAACTTTACTTTTTTTCTTCATATTCTTCATGAAACAATGTAATATATTATTGCCACTGAATTCTTCCCATTGTATCAGACATCCTTTACAACTGTTTCTTATTGTTTCTACAAATGTTTGATTTCAACTATTTATATCTTCATCTAAATATATTTAACTTTTAACGTATTTGGTCTTTAGTCAAAACAAAAACAAAAAAAGGTTAAATTAAAAATTTTAAATTTTCCTTATTATAAAGTATTTACTTTTTACATTTTTCTTTATTAATTTTAATCTCGCCCCAAATGACTTTTATCTTTTCTAATTGGAGTAATATCTGAAATTAGAAAAATATAAAATCTGAAAACCATTTTTTTAAGACTTCGTTGTTTGTGAAATACAGATTAGTAACTGACATCTCCCATTGATTGCCAATAAAAATTCAATTTCCCATCCTAGCTCCCTCCCAATTCCCATTACGGAATCACAGGAGGTCAGGCTCCCAGCATTTTGTGATTAAGTTGATGTCTTAAGTTGTGACTAAGGTAAGGGACTAAGTTGAGGTCGATTGGTCAGCCTGACTCTCACCCACTCATAACCCCTAGACGAAAAACCTCTACCTATTAAGTAGAAGGCTAGGTACACCCAAGCGCCCATCTGGAGGAGAATTAAGCATCCCCTCCTCTGCTGGGATAGAATCTGGCTCCTCCAGGCTGCAATCAAATGCATTGACCACTTAACTACTGGGACCATGACCAGGCTATAATTTGTAGAAATTCTTGCTGAAAATTTTTTGGCATTACTAATACTTTTTTATTTTTCACAGATTTTTTTGGATTATTGTATCTATTTCAGTTACATTTTTATTTTCATTAATTGTAAAAGTTTCAACTCTGTAGCATTTTGTTCAACCTTTTTCCAAGTTACAATTTCCTTTTTTATATATAAGCTTGTCATTGCTAAGGTGACGGTTTATTCCTACTAAGTTCACTTCACATTTTTTTAATGGTTAGAATTCTTTATTTCCTTATCTCTACTCTTTTCGCACTTATTTTGAGTTTTTGATGCTTATCCTTTTCTATTATCTTATCTAAGTTCAAAATTGACAATTTACATTTATCCCATCATGTTTGCCCTTCTCAAATTCTTCTTTTCATAATTTCTACTAATTTTTTTTTGATTTTGCTTCCTCTGCAAAATTACTTGAATATATATGTTTGTATCTTTTAGATTTTTCTATTCTTTAATACAGTAGGTTCCGCTTAATGTGATCGCGGATAATGTTATCATTCGTTTATTGTTATCGGAATCGCAAAGTCCCAAACGCTTGTATATTTACAAATGTTAAAAAAATTGGTTTTTGTAATCAGCACCTTCGGTTATTGTTATCACCGCATACCATTTTCGAATTTTTTTTTTTTTTTCATTCAGTCAACAAAAATTCCAAACTATAAAAGCAAAGAAAATCCCCAAAAGAGGGCGCCTTTTGTTAGCACGTGCAGGACTTTCGCCATTGGGCATGTGACAGGTGGTGATTTCCGGTCTTCCTTGACTTCCGGTTTTAGCATTTTAGCAATGGAAAAAAAACGCAATGATTTAACTGTTAAGGACAAAATTGACATTTTGAAACGCTTTGATAATTTACCCAAGATGAGTCAAAGAAAAGCTGCTGCTGAACGAAAAATCTCTCAGCCATTACTCTGTAAAATGATAAAGAATCGCGACGAGATTGAAAACAAAGCGAAGTTGAACGAAAATTTGAACTGTAAGCGAAGACGTACTGGGAAAGATGAAGAAGTCGAATCTGCTTTGAAACTGTGGTTTGCCAATGTTAAGGAAAAGGATGCACGCATAAACGGTCCTTTAATGTGGCGGAAAGCTGGAGATCTTGCTTCTAAAATGGGCAAAGAAACTTTCGTCATAATGGATGGGTGGTTTAATCGCTGGAGAAAAAGAGAGAACATTGTGTTCAAACGTACCCATGGGGAAGAAAAGGATGCTGATTTTCCAGCTGCAAAGAAATGGATTTCCGAGGAAATAATCGCTAATTATTCACCCGACAACATCTACAATGCTGATGAAACCGGACTTTATTTTCGTGCCTTGCCAGAACACATGTATCTGTTCAAAAACGAGAGCTGTAAGGGATGCAAGGTTTCAAAAGAACGTATAACTGTACTCTGTTGTGCGAGCATGACTGGAAAGAAGAAGAAACTTTTTGTTATCGGAAAAAACAAAAAGCCAAGATGCTTTAAGGATGTTAAGAAATTGCCTGTTAATTATGCTGCGAATAAAACAGCGTGGATGACAGTTGCTCTATTCAGCGAATGGCTTCTAAAGTGGGACAAAGAATTAGATCACAATATCGTCATACTCATCAATAACTGCTCTGCCCACGATGTAAATGTCATATTAAAGAATATCAAAATCATTTTCTTACCTGCCAACACTACAACACTTATCCAACCATGTGACCAAGGGATAATTCGTGCGATGAAAGCGTCTTACCGTGGAGAAATGCGCATTAGGGTTTTGGAAAATATGAAAGGTATGGAACAACTGAGTGCAAACGCGTTAGCAAAGAAGACGGATCTCTTTCAGGCCATCCATCTTTTGACAATGTCGTGGGATCGAGTGTCCGAGAAAACAATTGAGAACTGTTTCAGGCGCGGTGGGTTCGTTAAAGCAGACGAAGGTGTGGACGTACCGGAATTCGATGAAACAGTACTCGTACCATCCGACATGACTGAAAATGACTTTGCAGAATGGATGTCTATAGATGAGAATGCCCAAGTGGCTACAACAATGACTGAAGAAGATATATGCCGAGCTGTATCTTGTTCTATTGATGAAAACGATAAAAAAGCATCAGATGAAGATGAAGCCGAAGCTGAAAACGTTGTTGAGAATCCTCCAACTGCTACTGAAATGAGAGCGGCTCTCCGTGTCGTAGGACTCGGGGTGCAACACAGAGGCACTGATGGCGACTTTCGCGAACAGTACAGGTATGAAAGTTTTATCAATAATTTGCTGAGACAAAAAACAAGGCAGACAACTTTGGAAGATTTTTTTTAATTTTTAATTTTAATTTGACCTATTTTAACGATTTGTTTAAAATAGCGTTTGAATAAATCATTATCTTTTAAATTTGTAAAATTTAAAGTAAAATTAAAATTTTGTGTTTTCTGATACTTTTCATTTATTGTTATCAATCGGTTATTGTTATCAAATAGCATCAGTCCCAAAGTGATCACATTAAGCGGCACCTACTGTATTAATTGTTTTTCTCTTCAACCAAAAAGTTTTACTGTAATCTGCTTGCTTTCTTCTTTTTTAACTCCTATGTTTATGTTAAGCATTAAAAGTACATTCATTTGAAATTTTGTCAGAGTATAACAAGCCATGTCAGATATGAACAGAATCCTGTCTTGCTTGGATTCTATTGATAGTGTATGGAATAAATATACATCCAAATACATGCAAATTCTAAAATTGCAATTTTACCTTTTTGCCTTTGGGGGGATCACTGCCAGGTTGGCCGGTGACCTTCTCATAGGTTTGCGCCTTTTCCGATTCTTTTATCGAGGGAGGCGGGTTAGGGCTGAAGATCCCGTTGCAGGGTGAAACAGCTGTTCCCTAATCCTCCCCATAATTGAATCGAAAAAGGCATTTATTTATTCTGTGCTGGGCTTTACATACATTCCTCATAATATTGTCAGCACGTTAAATTCTTTACCTTATTGATTTCCATATTAAAAATATAATCTAAATCAAATTGATGCGGAAATTTAGTGACATAATAGTAAATACAAAACAATGAATTAAAGCATAAGAACTGCAGATCAAAAAGTAATAATAAGAAATAATGCTGTGCTGGGCCTTGGAGTTATACAACTGCACCTTCACCTGTAATGTCAAACAATTCACTGAAAGTATGCAGCTGGATCCCAAATTTTGGTTGTCTATTTCTTTGAAGTATTGATAAATGTACTATCTCAACAAAAAATATTATTAAAGGACATTCTTTAATAAAAATATGTGATATACCATTCAAATTGTACTGACATTAAAATATGATGAAAGTTTTTCGTAGTATATGAAAAATATCTTATTATAACTTTCATGAATTGGTATCACAATTATGAAATAATACATAGAATAATTAGAAAAAAAGCTTACATAAAATCAAAGGCAGGAAACTGACAATGAAAGTATCACTAATTTTTACTTTACTTGACTACTTTTCATGACACATGAATGATTCAGAAATAGCCATGGCTTCTAATAAGTTTGTTCATCCTAGATTCATACTAAGAATGTTCCTTCTTTTATAATGAATGAAACTGATTTTTTTTTAAATGTAAAATAATAAATAAATTGGAAAAAAAAAAGCCCTATTTCTAAACCCTTTCTCATTTGAACTGAAAATGTTTGTATTACCACTGATGTTAATCTTTTTTCCTTTTTATAACTGGAAAGTATTGATGTAACAAGGAAAGGGTTGGTAGACGTTCTAAAGTTCTCCATTGCCTTCCATTCTACCCGAAAATAAAACAAATTTACTATTTGGAACTTTTGTTTTTGATTAAACACATTTTCCATGCAGGTCTTTAGTGAAAATTTTGCTAATGGAAATGGCAAGATTCTGAAAGAAAAACATTTGAAATCAAATAATGAATTTTCATGAAAAGGAAATTACACAATCTTATACTTTGTCTCTTATCATTAAAGGTCTATTGTGCCAAGCAAGCTAAGGTTTTTCATTCTGTACTGCTTACTGTATTTTATTATTATTTGCTTTCATGGGGTTTCACTTCTGGAAACGAGACGAATCCATAACCTTTTGATCTTTTCTGGGCTTATCATCGAGTGAAAATCTGGCTTAAGAGTGATTCAAGGAAGAAACAGCTGTCCCAGATGATAGCCCAAGGCGTGAATACCAAATTAATTTGTTTTTTTTTTTTACAAAAATTTAATTAACCACGATAAAAAAAAAATCCACAAATATTTCAGGGGTGTAGTATAATAATTAAGATTCTATTTCTAATAATTCTGTAAACATCAAATTCTAACACAAAACAAAGAAGTCAGTATCTAAATCAAAATTACAAAAAATATCTAAAGTCAGCAACAAAATCTTGATTAATATGTTTTAATTATTTTCAAATCGATTCAGTATTTAATTTCTTTAAAGTCACTGAAAATTATTAAACATAAAATTCACTTTTAACTTATCATAAAATCTTTATCTTAATTAATTTGAAAAACAAGATCAAAACAACAGTAAATTATGTTGTCGTTCTTATTAATCATTTTTAAGAACTTTCCTTTGCAATAAATAAACGAATAATAACTTTATTGTATTAATTATAATGTCTAACTATAAAGGCAAACAGCTTTTCCTAACCAACCTGAAACTTAAAAGCCTTGTTTGTCAGGACATGATCATACTTGGTAAGTTAATTTATTAGTTATTGACATTCCCTGGCCTATTTTGTTATTACAAAATTTACATCTATGTTTCAATTGCTTTTGTGTCTGATCAAATATGATCACAATATCTGTACAACTAAATCAGTTATTTACTGAAAAGTTCTTTGACAAAACTCACAGTAAAAAGGCTTTTTATGATTCTAATTTAATAGAATATTTAAATGGCTTATATGAGAAAACATTCTACACATAAAAACATTTCTCACAATACAATAACTGACTTATAATTGTGTGATTCTGAAAATAAATTCCATCAAACAATAATTACAATATTAATCACCTAAATGTCCTTTAATATGACGTTTTAAACTATTTCCATTAGAAAAGTTTTTTTCACAAAACTCACATTTAAATGGCTTTTCATTTGTATGTGAGCTAATGTGGGTTGTTAAATGGGGTGCTTGAGAAAAGCTTTTTTCACAAAACTCACATTTAAATGGCTTTT
>JAFIDM010029118.1:0-11971 GCA_023159025.1 Thereuonema tuberculata | reverse complement strand
AAAAAAAAAAAAATGACTAATGTAAGATTAACTTTTCTTCCTTGAAATCATCTTTCACCAGAAATGTGTTCCTTAGTGATAAGATGCTGTGCTCCAAAACAAAAAACTGCTAAATATAAAAAGTTAAGAAAGAACCAGATTCTGGCACTTGGTTTATAACCTAATCTATCTGAAATATCAATATAACTAATTAAGAGTCAGTATATTAGAACTTAAAGGGACTTAGTGATCAATTATGAATTCAATGAGCTAATTCTTGTCTGTCACTGAAAAGTGGTTTGTGACAATCCAATGGACCACTTGAGGATAGGCGGGGCTTCGTAGTTCCAAAATATCCCACCAGGCTATTGCTTGGCTTGTGGGATAAACAAAGCCTCGTGTTTTGTTTTAACCCTAGTAGATATAGAGGATGAACTAAAAGATTTGATTTGTATGAGACAATTGTAAGCCTTCCTAAATGTTCATATCGGATGTAGAGTTGATTACAGTCTATTAAAGAAGACGACAGCAAAATATTATCAACAAAAGATATAATTGAATGGACCACTTAAGAATAGGCGGGGCTTCGTAGTTACAAAATATCCCACCAGGCTACTGCTTGGCTTGTGGGATTGTGCTTTGTTTTAATGTGTGTAGATATAGAGGAAATATTATATTAAAGAAGGATATTCCAAGCGTTTTACAGAATTATTACAATACGGAACTGCACAATATTGAACCATTCCGTCTTGAAATATCAAAAATCGACGATTTTTGAGTAATTCACACTCACTAAGTTATATGTTTGTTTATCCCACAAGATCCCACATTACACGTCATACGTGACGTCGATAGGGGCATAAACCTCAAGTGGTCCATTGAATTTGCCTACAGAAAGTAACCCTTTAAAACCAAGAGAAGTAATTAATTCTTAATTTGTTGAATTTAAACTAGTAGGAAAATGTATCTATTAGTGTTAAGTGTATGTACTATGAGCAACTGAAAACATTGCTCAAAACAAAATTTAATGTATAAAAAAATAACTTTATTAAATAAGCTTAAAATAATTCTTACTGGTCTTAATATCTGTAATAAATGAATGGCAAAATGTGTAATTAGCAATCAGATGGGTAAACGCTATCAATCACTATTAGTAATCCTTGGCATTAACGCTATTAATTCTCCAAAAAGTGTCATCACTATAAATCCAAATGCACTTTGGTAGTAATTCAGTCCATTTGCTTAATGATTAATCATTGCCACTTAGGAAAATTCACATAAGCATTACAATCACACTAAATATGTCATCAAAACTAGATGTCCATTATTGAAGAACACTTTTTAAAAATCAGACACTTTACAAAGAAACTTCAGCACTTAACCTCGAAGACAGCTTATCTAGCTCTAATTCAGCAGTTATCAGTTACTTCCTTGGCTTAAAGAAGTCTTATCTTTGGCTAGAACTTTCCTGCCTTTATGATATTTAATCCAAACTGTTATATTCAACCATATAGTTGACTGATTCTCCTGGTTGTTCCTTAAAACTTCTGTTGCATGAATTTGCGACTTTGATTACTAAAATACAATTTCAAAGTTTAGTGGTTGCAGTTACTTTTCACCTGGACATTGGGACATAGGTCCTTTTGAACATAGCTGGATAGACTTAAAACTGGAAACATCACTTTGCAATTGTGTGAAAACTGTGAAAGTGTGTGTGTGGCAAGTTGGCAATTAAGTTTTGCAAGCCATTTAATCAACTGCAGGGAAGGATGTCCTGATACCAAGTTCTGCCTCCAATCATTAACTAGTAGGATTAGCATGATCTTTATTCTTCTGTACGTAAGGTCCCTCTTTGTGTGTTATTCATTAACTGGCTTAGCTATTTGTTCAACACTATGATAAGACTTGTTCCATCTTGATGATACCTGAGGAAAAGTAGAAAATATAATGATATATCCATCTCTAGAATTACTATATTTGTAAGTGTATAAGCTAACCAAAATTTCCATTTTAAAAGCAGATTGCAATTTACAAGACAATATTATTTTCAGAATATAGATAAAAAAAAAATAATAATTAAGTGAGGGTTATTGAAAACATAAAGAGAGCTCTTCAAGCTAAGTAATGCTGTGAAATACCCACAAGAAAGTTTTCATATTTGAGAAAAATAGACCTTGTTAAATGAATTTGCTAAGAATTAAAATCTCGGTTATTGAAAACACATTGGAAATATTATAGTTTATTTTTATTAAAATTAGATTATAAGGTAAAAGTTACATTTATCAAAACAGTGAAATATTTTAATTTATCAACATTTTACTGATTCATCAAAAAACCTTGATTTGTCTTTGTTATGAGTTGCATTGTTTGATAGCTTTCTTTCTTAGTTCTCATTATTGGTATCAGCGATTCCCAGAACTCTTTTGCATGTGCCACGACATTAAAATAACATCCCTGATTATGTGTAGCATAGATGAATAAGTTCAATCACAATGATTTTAGAACGAGCCTAATAATATAAACGTGTGTTTATAGAAAGGAGCAGGTGTTTTCATTCTAAAAACAAGCCTTCATTTATAGAAATTAAAATTATTCCTAATAATAAAATACCTCTTGTACTTTTATTCTGACAATTCTGGTCCTTTCTCTTCATCTTCTCTCATATTTTTTTGGTAAACTTTAGCACGTGAATATCGTAACTTTGGTACTCGGGATGCAATCGTTCATTACTGATTTTCTCACAACTGAAGTTCCTTTTCATCAGCTAGAAAGAAAGAAGAAACAGTAATAATTTTTTTCAATTAAATTAAAAAAAATTACATCTAAAATATTAAGAAAAGGAAAATAAGTTTTCAGTGTATTACAACTTAATGGAAATTTAATGTTTATCAAAAATGGATCAGAAAACTGCAAAAAATGTATAAAAATCTTAAAACGTATTAACATGTACATCTATACCATTTAAATAGATGCAGGTGATTTAGTACTGCCTCTTTTTGTAACTAGCTTTTTTTTTTGTCTCTAACTCTTCGATAAAAAGTATTATTTATTCAACGATATATAAAAAGTGATGCGGCAATCATGCACTTTCATACAAAAGTCCTGTCCTGCATCTTTCGTCAAAACCCATGGAACAATAAAATGCCATAAACTGCAATAAATCTCACTTTAGTTGATATCTTCCACTTACAAAATCAGATAACTACATATATCTCAAGTTTGGAATAAGTTTCAAAAACATCTGAATTTCATTTGCATCCTAAACTCAGATTGATATGTCCAGAACAAACAAACTCGCATGACTTCTTCTCCCAACAATGACTGCCTGTTGTTGCACACACATCAATGGTTGCCTGTACCTTTTTATATGGACTGTACTTGTACAACAGAATTCAGCAATTTCTCAAAAGTCTTCAATTGGAGAGGAAATGATATCAGGCAAGAGAAGATTAATTTGCCAATGATGAGAAAAGCAAATCTTTCAATAGTCAACAGAATATGGAATGAATTTAAAGATTCAAATTACTATAGATGCCACCCAAATGAAAGAAATGATTTACAGCCACCCAATTAGAAAAGCAATCATACTAAGCTTCATTATCGTTCCCATTATGCTCTGTACTTTCCCTCTAATATATCATTGAGGAAAGAAGTCTTTTGGTTGCAAATCATTAATACAAGACCACCTTGATCTCTTCTGAAGAGATGAAGATCCTCATAGTATTTTAGGTGACAAAACAGATTAGAATCTAATGTTATTCGATATTAAGTTACAAGAATAGAGGTAAAGCTTAACATCTCAAATTCCAAATCCTTAATCTGATCCTTGATTAGTTAGCTAAGGGACGAAGGACACTACCGTGCTCTAGAAGACAAGAAACGGGGATTGTATTCAAATTTTTGGGTTCAGATAGTTCAGAAACACAAATATTTCTCACAGTATTTCTCATTTTCATTTACTTGGTTCTCCAAATAATGTCCAAGAATGACACCTTTGCGATCCCAGAAAACAACAAGTAACAATTCCTGGCTAATGATTGTTCAAGAATGAATTTCAGTAACACCATTCTGCATTTCATTTTCTAGTATAACAAAGTGTAGAATTCATCTGCAGTAATTATGTGTCCAACGAAATTCTCTTGCTTAAATCAAGTTGTCATTCAGTCAGGTCTGCTAGGTTCATAGGAATTACTGTGCCCACACTTTTCAATCCTACAGATTCTCTATAATGATGTGCATAAAACCTATATCCAGTGCAATTAGAATAATTTCAAAACTGTGATTTTCTCATATCAAAATATTCACAGCTACATTTACTTCTGGCATTAAGACAAAATCTTGTTGGTTTGGTTACAGAGAATCTTCGATACTTTATATATTAGTCTTAATATGTCTTGATCCACTGATAAGGCATGCAACTGCCATGAAGAAAGCAACATAATGAGTCAAAATCCCTTGCAGATACGGTAGATACATCTATTGGAAAAACCATGGACATCTGCTGAATCACAGACTGTATCTCATTTTATTAATAACTGAATAGTGAATCGAGGCAGCATTTTGAATACTAACTTTTCCAATTCTGTAAACAGAGATGGTGCACTATTGGGAAGACTTTAAAATAATGAAATTTATTACCAGCTGTTTCTTTTCCGTATTTCATTTTTCTAGTTTTATTTAAATAAACTTGATGAGTTTCCACAAATCATAGTGAAGCTTCACTTGTTATTGAAAAGGAAAAGAAATCTAGATGTAGAAATTGTGTAATGTATGAAGGTCTTAATATGTGTTGAAGAATTAATTTTTTTTTCTTTCAAATCTATTTCTAATTTTATGATGACAATGTTGATGTTTATTGAACATGTGCCAAATAATGGAAATAATGACATGTGATATAACTATGAATAAAACTTGCAATTGCAATATAATGATGCAATGCATTTGTTGAAGTTTAGTTAGTTAGTGGGGATGTTGGAATAAGGTGGACGAAAGGAAGTCCTAATGTTTACAGCTTAGGCGCAGTGTTTTTCTTTTCCAGTATGTTTTGGAACAGTGTTTATATATAAAAGTGACTTAATTTTATGAACTATTGAGCTATGATCCAGTGTTGAGAAAGTGCAAATACAGTATATACTAAATATCAACTAAATTTACACAAGTTCCACATCACGGCTTTATTGGAATGAGATAGAAACAAGTGTATAGTACATGAGTTATTTTATGTAAATGGAAAATATTTAATTTTATTTTAGCTACTGCATTCTTTTCTCATTGGTTATTCTTCTTAACTGTAAGAACTTTACAATATGTTTATGTTCAAATTAAATAAGTATTTTAATTATCTAAAACTGAATCTAAAATGAAATATTATTAATATATATTTATTAATCTGATTCATTCAATTCAATTCCTAATTGTACTGAAAATCTAATACTATCTAAATTGGCCAAAGACAAATACATATTTTTAACCAACGAAGTTAGATAAATAGTAAATATAAAGAAGGACTTATTTATTGAAAACATCAATGAAAACAAGTAAACTTAATTTAATAAAAAAAAATTCAACTTACATTAAAAAACTGTTTTTCGATGAACGGTTTATTTCCTGTTGTTCTTTGTTCATAGCTAAACAAAATTTGAGTTTTTGGTCCACACAATTCTTCCAGAGTTTTTACTAAAGGATTTAATGACTGAAATAAAAGAATGGTGAAGTCAAAAACATAATGCATTTATTCACATACATTAAATTTATTATAAGTAAGTATTGACATTTACCTCATCATAATAAAGACAGTCAGCTAAAAGAATGTAATCAGGAATCGTAAAAGGAGATGTTTCTTGTCCCCATTTAAGTAGAGCACATCGACATTGTCCCTTCTGTGTTATTTCCCTGTTAGCATCGATGTTCAATTGCATCAAAGGCAGCGATTCCTCTAAATCAGTGACAATCACATTGGCCCTAAAAAAAAAACAAAGGCAAATTGAGTGTTTCTCTTTAACATTTTTTATTTCAAATGAATTTAAAGACAAAAAGAATTCAGTGAACAAATAAGCTGATCTCCCAACATTACTGTTACTACAAAACTCAAAGTAAATGTCCATCTCAGTGATTTCATGCTGGGTTTTCATAAATCATTGATGTTCATGATGACTTCGGTTGTGCTGCCTTGTCAGTCCACAGATTGTGCTAGAACTTAACACGGAATTTATACAGAAAACATTCAAAGAATCCTTCTCAGCCTCTGAAGTAGGCTCTCATTCAATGTGCCCTTACTCATGTCTAATTATTCCATGACTATCTATACCAAGTTGGTATTTGAGAGACATCACTGCATCAAAGAATAGTTCTGGCAATGAATTAAGGAAAGGTTATCATGTTTTCACTTGTGTCTGTGTATGAGTGTATAGCCTCTATTGATGAATCTCATTTCTAACTATGTGGAAGTGAACTTTTATTGGGCAAAAATCTGGAACCATCTTGTAAAGTAAGAGATATTGTAAACAATACTCTGAATGTTATATTTTTTAATATTTATTTACTGTAGTTTATCAGGTACACACCTTCATGTTCTCAGAGAATAATGCATATCACATTCCCAAATGGGATTATTTGAATTAAACATTAAATACAAAATTGAGTTCCAGTTGTTAACATGATTGCCATAGTTCAATTCTATGTAAATGTATCTCATATTATAATGTTCAAGAATTTGGGCTTTTCAATCCTTCACTGCAGATTTGTGGAAAGTAGACCTGTTGACAAGGTACAGCGTAATGTCTTCAACATTCAATGTACAGTGTCAACCCCACATTATTTGTAGCAACAGTTCTGGCAACAAATTAAGGAAAGGGTATCATGTTTTCACATGTGCCTGTGTATTTGTATGTATATGAGTGTAATTGTTACAAATATCTATAGAATAAAAACCTGTTAATACTTTTGAAATTTTGGTGTTTCTGCAGCCATTGTCTAGTGAATCATCTTGGCTGTCCGGATGGCATCACTTCTTAAAGAAAAACTTCCTTGCTAACATTTAGTCTCTAGCTGTCAGAGACATCTTCAGAGCTCAAGATCTACAACTCAACTGGCATCCTTTTCTTCTTGGACAGAAGTTATATACTTAATGATATACTAATTTCTTCTCAAGCAGATGTATTAGGAAATTACTCATGGCTCAAGTTCCCACGTCTTAGGAAATTACCCTGAAGTCCTTGAGGTGGACTTATAATCTCCTCCTGAGAAGAAAGGAAGCCAGATGAGTTGTAGATCTCAAGCTCTGTAAATGTCTCTGACAGCTCCAATTGAAACATCGGCAAGAAATTTTTTCCTTTAAGACATGGTGCAACTCAGACAGCTAAGATGATTCACTGTTAAAAATTTTTGTTTTACTTTTTAAATTATGTCTGAAATTCAAAATGATTAGAAAGTTGTAAAAGAAACCAATCATTAATATTCTCAGTTATAATTAATAATCAAGATCTTTGCTGAAAATGAAAATAAATAAGATTTTAAAGTTCCCAGTTTTGATTGTCTGACCATTTTCAATTCTTTTTCCTTGTTTTTTTTTTTTTTGGAATTCATAATTATATGGGACAATTAACTTATAAAACAGAACATCTAATTTATTGAAAATATGGGTGTCCTGATTATTAAAGGACAGATATATGTTATCATCGCTGATGCGAAGTGGGCTCAATTGATTTTCAGTGCAAAATCTCCTACAATAAAATTCCATCCTTCCAATATCTGCTGGGATTACTCCAAAATAGAGTCCATTCAGTGAGAAAGAACTGGCAACATTCTCTGTGAAATCAGTGGAAAGACATCATGAAATATTTGATCTATTAATAACAGATATTAATGCAATTATAGTGAATTTATTGAGAACTTTCTAATAATACTTATGTAAATATCACATAAGAACATAAACAAATGGATGATGGTAATAAACCTTAAATTTGGCGTAGTAGCATTTTTTTTTATTAGGGAAAACCTCTTTTATATTAGCCAATTTGTTAAATGTAATAAAACAGGCCTACGCTATATAATAATCAATTAAATTTTAATTTTTAAAAAAATTAGTCCAGCATGACAACTACTTATTTTAGTGGATGTGGCTTCAAGAAATAAATCAAGTCCTCACACTGAGCGGAATCAAAATTCTCTTACAAATCAAAATACGACTTTTGCTTCATTCCCACAACAGTTAGCATTTAACTAATTCTACAATCTATCTTCCACCCAAGAAAGAACATTTTGGCTCTTCATTTTATAAAGCAGATCAAATGATGCGATTGCTGAGATCTTGCATCTCGTTTTATTTTTCTGTTCCGAGCTAAGCTAATGTTTATTCCAGTGTCAAGTGTTTTTTGTTCGTAAAAAATCATTGATGTTTGCAAAGTGTGGCTGGTCATGTGGATATGGACATTTCCGATGTTGTTTCCCTGGAGTATGGGAATATCTTCATTGTATATGCGATTCATCAATTAACTTTGGAAATAGGCTGCATTTACCCTCACTTTTCCGGAAACTTTATGCAACATCAGGGTTCTACAAAATCTGAATAAAAAAATTCCCTGATTTCATGAACAATTTCTTTTAAAATTCCCTGATAATTCCCTGATCTGTTCAACCAAAAAAAAAACCAATCTGTTCAACCAAAAAAAAAACGATCTGTTCAACCAAAAAATTCCCTGATTTTAAGTAATAATTGCAAAATTCCCTGATTTTTTCCAGAATAACAAAATTCCCTGATAATTCCCTGATTCTGTAGACACCCTGAACATTAACTCGCCACGTGAGCAGTAACAAAACAACCATGAAATCCTTTGAAAACGTTTCCTTACACTCTCGGATAAATTCAGAACATCCTTTAGAGTGATAATATGTTGCCCAAGTTTGTTGATATCGTTTAGGTACACCAATGCTTCATCTAGGACAGTGTTTCCCAACCTTTTCAAGTCGCAACCCTCTTTTCTAATAACCAAGTATCCTGCGACTCCTATCACATTTCCATAAAAAGGCATTTTAATAGGGTAAATAAAATACACAAAGTTTTACATTATACGACCCATCGCAGACATTATTGAATTACAGCACTGCAAATAAGGCAGCATTAAACAGCAGTTTTTTTAGTATTTTCCGAATGATATTTTTTTTAAATTGCAACAGTTACAGATGGATACTAAATCTATTTTTAGACAGTTGTGTTTAACTGGCTGAAATTCCAACAAATATGAAGGAAAAAACTGTTTGAAATATGTACTGATGGAATATTGAAATTAAACTTTTTTTTCCCCAGAGTGTAGGCCAGTTTTGGATCAAAAGAATGCAAGAATACCCCGAGCTTGCAAAAGAAACTCTTAAATTTTTGATACCATTTGCAACCTCGTATTTATGCAAAATAAGTTTCTCGTCTATAACTGTCACCAAAGCAAAAGTGAGAAATCGCCTTGAACTTGAAAATGATATCATTGTGTGAGTATCGAATACAGAACTCAGATTTGAGAGCTTGTTTCTGAATAACAGGCACATTTATTGTATTTTTTTTTACTTTATAACTACTGAAACATTTATTTTTTATGTTCAGTGTTGTTTGTTTATGTTTCGAAATACAAAAATAAATTTAAGTTAATAAGGCATTTTTTTGTTTTATTTATAAATCCTCTCACGGCCCCCTAAGGGTTGCGACCCAAAGTTTGGGAACCACTGATCTAGAGTCATAGCAAATTTCCATTTTTCACCTGCAAGATAACACTCATACAGTTTTGTGAATTGTTCAGCAATATGTTGCTCTGCCAGGTTTTCATTTGCAGGTTTTCTCAAATGATAAGGCCTATGGTTCCCTGTGATGTTCCCAGCTTCACAGCCATAGCACATTGCATAGGGGGCACTGGAGTACCGATGAGGGGGGGGGGGGGTTGTTAAGGGTTAGAAACCTCTCCCCCCCCCCTTGCATCTGAAAATGGAAGAAATTTAGGATTTTTGACCTGTTTTTTTTGTTGGAAAATTCAGTGGTTTGTCTGTAACCCTTCGAGGAAGATATGCCTTTTTTTGTTTTTGGATGAATGACGACGACCATCAAAAGCCTAAGGTATAGGGGGGAGGGGTTTCTTTGAGAACCATTTCCTTCCCACATCATACATTGGTTGAGAAGAGAACTGGCTGCAAATGATTACAGCGATGTTTCAGTGCATATCATGATCTTTGGGAGCCAGATTTCAATCCTACATATCATATGGCCAACATTTCGAAGACTAATCATAACTCCCTATTTTTTACATCTCTTTACGATGATGGAATAGGAGAATCCACCTTCAGAAAGTCCATTTATATAGCCTTCCCAATAACAATTCAATTTCACCGCCATTAATAAGTACAGTAATACTTTGAGATATGAGCCTAATCCGTCTCAGGACAGAGCTCGTAACTCGAGGTGCTCGTATCTCAAATCATTTTTTTTTCCCATAATAAATAGCAGGAAAAAAAAATAATCCGTTCCGGCTCTCTAAAAAACTCCCTTATTAGTGCTAATAATATTGGGAAAAAAAATGTTTTTAATTGCTATAGAGACATACAGACACACAAAAAATTATAGTATATAAGGATTCCTGTGATATAAAATAAAATGTGGTTTTAATTATGAGTTCTTACTGATACAGTAAGACGGCTAATGATACAGTAGCGGCTAATGGCGGCATGTGGAGGAGGAGGAGGACGGAGGGAGGAAGGGACGGAAGTGTGTTGGCCCATACGTAGACACTTGATTCTGTACCGTACTTTAGACGTACACTACGTAACTTACATAAACTTAGAATTAACTTAACTTATCTTATGTATTTTTTTTTTTTCCTTTTTTTGATTTGTGTTCTTTACTTTTTACTCCTGACTACCCTCACTTTCACTTGGCGCAGACCTTTTAACGAAATATCTATTGAGGGAGATTTGTTTCTGTCTCCCTTTCAAAATGTTACGGAAATGGGCTGCTCCAAGTGCTCGGCCACCTAGCGTCGGCATCTATAAGCATGCTCGTATCTCAAAGCAAAAATTTGCTCGAAGACTTGCTCATATCTCGGAATACTCGTATGTCGGGACGCTCGTATCTCAAGGTATTATTGTATTCTTTGCCACTATTTCAATATATCAATTGACTGACTGTTCGCTTCTACTCGACCATGTGACACTTGTGCTGTGGCCATTTAATTCAATCTATACCATCAATCTTCCATATTACTGAAGATCAATTTCCATTTTTTTTTTTTAAATCAACCCCTCAATGTCAAGTATTTGTGTCTTTTGTAAAGCGATGTTTACAAAAGTGCAAAAAGTGCAAAATATCATATATCAAACATGTTAATTTATCTACTAGTTGAACCTAAAATCACCCCTGTCATTTATTCGCTTTTGGTGTTTCCCATACTTTTCAATAAATTAGGATTTTTCTCCATACTTCACATTTTATATATAAAATTAATGATATTTTCAAGTAAAAAAAATACTAATTACTAATTTACTCAGTAAGTCTACTCAGTAAATGACTGTTTAAGTTTGAACGTTTTAAATTACATTGTATTTTTAGTTACCTTTTAGAGATAAAATTATTCTTGTACGTAGGTAAAATCCTTAGATGACAAAATAAAAAAAAATATATGATTCTAACGACATCCAATTTTTTCAAGCGTTTTCACATTTTTGAGTTATCCCTGCTGAAGAGTGCTCAAATACTGACACAGTTCCACCCAGAGACGCAAGTTATTTAAGATTTTTAATTTAGAGATGTAAATTCAAGTTTTATAGGAGAAATCATTGGAAATAGTAGTTCAATTTTAAATGCCAATCTTATCTGT
Source organism: Thereuonema tuberculata (assembly GCA_023159025.1). Lineage (NCBI taxonomy): Eukaryota > Metazoa > Arthropoda > Chilopoda > Scutigeromorpha > Scutigeridae > Thereuonema > Thereuonema tuberculata. The sequence goes on along the minus strand of JAFIDM010029118.1, from coordinate 143 downwards.
TTATTAACACATCACTTCTTTCCAACTCACCCATATAATGCAGCCCCTAAGCCGACAACTCCTGTACCGGAGCCCAATTCAATGATGGAGGACCCCTGAAACAAATGCTGTCCTGAATCTGTCATAAAATCTTTCATTTCAAA
>JAFIDM010029117.1:0-11971 GCA_023159025.1 Thereuonema tuberculata | reverse complement strand
CCATTCGCTCGGAACCAACAACATGAGCAACTCTCCCGAGAAACTAAAGACGGAAGTCGTTCGTTATGCACTTACCTTCATGTGATTAACTTTTAAAACATCTCCCGAAGAAGGCCCGAGGCACGGGGCCGAAATATCGAGATTACATCTCATCCCGGAGTGAGGAAATCCCTCAACAAAAAAGGAACTATACAGTATCATGTCACACTCCTCCTTCAGGACCAAACTAAATGCAGTAATTTAATGCGGCAGAAAGTATCAGAGCGTTTGAAAAACCGCGATTTATTTAATTTTTCACATCACAAGCGGTGATCGCATTGACTTACGGGATTGCCGCTCGCTGTATTACTGCAATCTCCACTTCATTATTTTGTTGTCCGCACGGCGCGGCGGTGCAAACCATGATGCATCGTATGCAACCTTCATTTGTGCAACTAATTACACAGCGAAAGCTGCATCGTGTGCGCCTGCTATTACGTAAGCATTGCTCTGACCCTCCCCCTCCTCCCTTGTCAGCAAAAATAAGCAAAGGTTGAACCCCCTCCCCCCCCTTGAATGTTTACGTAATAATTGAAAGGCACCTATAGCAGTCTTTTTGTTTGTCTGTTTCTGTGAATTGAAACTTTAGTTAAAGAGAAAAAAAAGGAAAAAACAGTTGGATTTATCACACGGAATCTTATTTAATTTGTCCAATATTATTTAAAATGTAAACTACTAAAAAAACTAACCCATTTTAATTAATTCGAATTATTTTATTACATTTAATATGTGTAAAAAATTTCATTAAAATCTAAGGGCTATTTTTTATTGCAGAAAGCTATATCTAAAACCCGGAAGAAATTCTTTCACAACCGAATTGGATTAGGATGCAATTCGTGCGAAAGTATACGATTTTTACTTCGATAGGAAAGAGAAGAAAAAGTCAGGTTAGGAAGTTGATCTTTAATTGGATATCAAACCTACAAAACCCTTTCAAACGACCATCCAATCCAACCCTATAAATAACAACAGAAGATAGCAGGGCATGAAAACTGTCTAAAAATTCCTGTGTGCTGGCCGTGCTGGCCCCAAGTTACGGCTTAAGTAAACGAAATACGTTCGATAATAGAAAACAATAATTAAAGAGAAAAACAGAATAAAATAAGAATAAGGAAAAAACCTTTTCAGAGAATTAACCCCAACCTTGAGCACTAAAGTCCTCCCAGCGAAAGAACGACCGTGGACACCATATGGCGCAATAGTAGAATTTGAATCGATTGTATATGTCAGTGTTTATGGCGGGAAAATGTTTGGTTTCTGATAGGCTTGCCTCGCTTGAGAGTCGCCATTGCGAATAGTTTCTCTATACAAACTTCAGTCCTGGAATGATTAAGAGATCATGGATGTAGTTCAAGGTCAGAGTCATTCTTTCGCTGGGAATAGTTTAAGTATCCCTTCGGCCTACGGCGATGAGAGGGTGAAAGATTAACCCCATTAATCCCCAAAAACAAAATACCAGGCACAAATTTGCTTTCTTAGTTAAACTAATTGCTGCTTAGAATTTAATCAAACAAAAAAATCTATTTACATATATTTACAAGTTATTAGTCAGTAAATAATAATAATTAATAATAATAATAAAATGGTCCGGAATCAAAAACAATATATATATATATATATATATATATATATATACATAAACCCATATGGACAATGAATACAACATTTCAAATTCTACAAAAAAAAAAAAAAAATTCTTTTCAGGTGTCTCTTTGGAGAGTATGATGGTTGTTACAATAACTTTGTTGTTGCGTGCGATCTTCGTAGCCGAAGGTGGATATTCTGCTGTATGGATCTTTAGTGTTTCCAAGATGGGGCACCCCTAGAAGAATCCACAGAATTTCTAGGGACAGATACTGAGGTGGTTTCCCGTTGCCTTCCTCAGGAAATCATTAAGGAATGAATTCAGACCGGAAGAGAAAAGAAGAAGCAGACAAACACAGGAAAGAAATTTTCACAAACAGTCATGTCTACCCTGGGATTTGAACCCAGGTTCCGACGTATGGGCCTCATGCAAGGCCGTCGCTTTATGCACAAGACCACGCCGGAACGGCCAATCTCTTGATTAGAGAGCCCAAAAAAAACAAAAAACAAATGAACAAGCTGCAGCATACTCACAACCCATAAGAATGTCTGGGGAATTCGTAGGCAGAATCGGATGCGCAGGGTTGCCATCCGCCGGCAGTTTTATTCGGACACACTGTTTTAGATAAGAGGACCAGAGAATCTGCTGACGTTTTTCGAACTTTCCGCTCGTCGGACGGTTGCTTTCCCTCCTGTTGTTCATTTCGAAACGGCTGCTCCGTAAGTACGGATTCGTCGATCTCACTGCCCTAAAGCAGGGCGCACACGATGCAGCTTTTGCTGTGCAACTCGTTGCAATTAAGTTGCACAAATAAGGTTGCAAACGACAGTCAGGGCGCACACGATGCAACATTCTTTGCGCCGCCGTTCGGACCAGCGGGCAATCCCATAATTCATTGCAAACACGGCTTCCGAGGTGAAAAATTCAAAAAATCTAGGTTTTTCAAACGCTCTGATACATTCTGCCGCATTAAATTACTGCATTTACATATAAACTGTATTTATGTGTGAAAGAAACTCGCAATACTCTGATATTTATTGTGTATTCGCTATTCGCCCATCTCAAGCGAAGGAAATCTGTTTCGACGCCATGTTTCCTCCTTGGACCGACGTCACGAATGATTCCAATTCCAACGCTGCACTGTGATTGGGTAATTTCCATGCAGCTTCCTTGCACCTTGCGGAGTTGAACTCGACAGATATCCTCGTCTTTGCAGCTTTTTCTCCATGCAACTCCGGTTGCAACTTTGCCCAAGCAGCTCCAAAAACGCTCTAGGCCAAAAGTTGCACATGCAACTCGGCCCAAAGCTGCATCGTGTGCGCCCTGCTTTAAGGACGCAAAATTAAAAAATTTTGGTAAAAAATCCTATCAGCTTATCATGCCGTAAGAGTGTTTTATACTTTTTAAATATATGTTTACTTGGAATTTAATGTAATGTATTTAATAAATTTTGTAACAATTAACAATTTGAATATTTCGATGATAAAATCATCACAACAAGAAGTTGATAAAAGAAATTATATTTATAGAATTTGCAGAATTTTCGGCAATTTTTAATTTTCTGTCAGGCCAAAGAAAATAATTTGAAATCCCTGACACCCATTTCCATAATTTAGGTTTACACATAAAAAAAATTGATAATATATATATAAGTGTTTGTAAAGTACATAAAAAAATTAAATATCTGGGCCTAATAATAAATGACAAATTTGTTGGAATAATCACATTAAAATATTATATAAAAAGTTAAACAAACATACATATTCTATCATATAAAAAACATACTTCCAACGCGGATTAAGATATTATTACATAATGCTTTATTCGATTCAAACATATAAATTACGCTGCTAACATTTGGGCCAACACCAATGACAGTTGTTTAAAATCTATAATTAATCTGCAAAATAAAATTTTAAAGTTAATTTTTTTAAGCAAAATGTAAATGATAAAAGTATAATGTTAAATAAGAAGCTTCAATGTAGTATACTAAATCCAAAAAAAATTCATGTACAATATCCTAATTAAAAACTATTATAAAATTTTTGAGTATAATAAGAAAGAAGACAAACAAAAATCCTCATATAATCTAATACAATTCAAGTTGAAATAAAATTCAATAAACACACATTTTTTTAAGTTTCAAAAAATATATATATTAAAGGAATTTGTATACATAACATTGTAAAACCGGTTTTCAAGCCCTTGCACAGGGCTTGTACAAATTCCTTTAATATATATATTTTTGAAACCTACAAAAATGTGTGTTTATTGAATTTTATTTCGACTTGAATTGTATTAACTATTAGTGACACACGTTAAATACATATCACATCATATAATCTAAGAAATAAGAAAAATATCCGTCTTGTCTATCCTCTTACATATAATGAATATGGAAAGAGGCATTTTAACTATATACTTGGAAATTTATTCAACAACCTAGATGAAAAAGAAATATATATAAAATTTGCCGGACAGCTATCTGAAATTTAAAAACCGAATACGAATTTCAGAAAGCTGTTTCTGTGAGTTCTGATTTACTCACTTCATCAGCGGCAAAAGATTTTTTTACAATATCAGATAAGGAAAGGTTTTTCGTTAAATATGACTCGTTTCATTTGAAAAGGGGGCTTAATCCATGAAGCTCCGAAACGTCGTGGTTATTTAAAGCTTTAGATTAAGGTTAGTGCCAGTATAGTTTCTTTATTTTTAATTTATAAAAATATCATATCCATTTCAATACGTGCTCAATATTTAAATATTGAAATGGTATTGATATTGAAATTTTACAATCATTTTTTAAAATCCTGTTAAATTTCTTTCAGGTGTAAATATGCCTTCGTGTTGTTGTATGCCTGGATGCAGGTCCAATTTAGAAATGAGAAGAGATGACAAAAGTCTTTCAATTTCCAAAAGACACACAACATTGGAATTTTTGCTTTATATATTTAAAAACAAAAGCTAAAAAATTAGAAAATCATGAATTACTTGTAGATTTGCTGTTAGATGAGATTATTATAAGACCGGAAATTAATTTTTCTGTGAATACTTTGTCTGGCTTCAGTGCAAACAAAAATTTACAGGCTCCAACAGTGTACAGAGTTTTATGATATCTTCTATATATTCAGTCAATAAAAATGTTGCAGCCCTTATTTCTGTTAAAAATTTAACTGCTATCGATCTACTAGAAATGACAGAGCAGATAATAGAAATTGTAAAAAAGCTGGATACCCTATTAGTAGTAACATTGCTGGCAACAGGATCAACAGAAATATGTTCACTCAGCTTTGTGGTGGTATATTAACAACTTTCATAAGTAATTCCAAAAACGGTGAATTCAAAATCTTTTTGATTCGGTCCATATTCTTAAGAGCTTCAGAAATAATCGGATAAACCAACAAACCGAGAAGGCTTCATTTTTTTCTCAGATCTGGGAACAATACAGAAATTTTTACAGTAAATTTTTACAGTATCATTTAAAGATTTGATATTAATTCATGGGAATTAAAAAGCAGCTTAGTAAAACTTGCTCCAAAATTATGTAATGTAATGTAATGTAATGTGGTGAGCGTGGGTGGCTTGACAGCCGAGCACCGCGACCTCAAAGATCTATAATCACTGCTCCAAAATCAAATGAAGAAACTCTTTCTCCAAGTAATCTTAAATGACAGAATGTCAGTTTATGTTTGAGAATTTTTCGTGAAACAAATATCGTTGCAGCATCACTTTTGGACAGTCAGAATAGTGAAAGACTTGATAAGTTTTTGCATATTGTAATAAAGTGGTGGAAGGTAGTGAACATCAAGAACACTAAAAAAAGGTCATGTTAATTATAATTTCAAAATAATAGTGTGGCTCAGGAATAATCTTATTCATGGTGTTTTCTAGCGATACTTCAGCTTGGCGTCTTGATAATGACTGAGGAAAAAAACTCCACACGCAAATGCATCTGTGCGTTTATTTGATAGAAAACTATTCTCCTCGACCAGCAAATAGAAGCACAAATGCGTTTGCTTTTTTTTTTTTTCAATTATCAAGAAGACACCATCAGTAGAATTAATCTTCAGAAGCACTTATTTTTAAATTTTATGTGTTAAAAGTATTTTATTTTGAACAATAGTTTTTTTGTGTTTGTATGCAAGTTGAGATTAAAACCATTCTACTGAATATTTGATGCTTCAAACATTATCAGACAGATCTTCAGCTAAGTAAAGGATCTTAATATTATTTTAATCACTTTTGGTTATTTGTAAATGCGTGGTGTAATATTTATTTTTATTTCATGATGAATTATAAAGTAGTCAATCTAAGTTAAAAGTATGTTGAATGTTGCTGTTCTGCATAAACAAAGGCTATAATAATGGTAGCATTATTATAGGAATTGCTTGAATTTTCAATTAAACCAGGATGCATAGATTCAAACTTGATGATGTAGATCACTTAACAAATACTGATTTTTGTTATTACATTTTAAATAAAAATATTTGTAATTCAGATCAGTGTTATGATTAACTTTTTATATTTTTTCATTCATTTCAAAATTTGTCATTTCCAAAAGGAAAACAAAATGGTAGAGAATTTTTTTAATTTACTGAAAGCAGGATTTCTAATAGTCATTTTCAATCATTCCAACATTGATGTTGCAGCAATGGCAGTTTGTTTTACTGTGATAAAATTAAATATCAATTTGTGTACATACATTATATTTATGTTTTGTAAATAAGCTATCAAACTTGTACATATGTACATTGTTAAATTACTTTATAACTTGTTTTCATTCACACATTATTTGATAAGCAATTTGTTGATTAATAAAATTGTTATTCCTACTATGTAATAGTTTTGTCCAACTTTACTGTACATTAAAGTTACTTAATACATTAAATATTTATTTCATTGAAAATAATGCTAAACTTTGAAGCAGTATTTTCTTCATCTTATTTCATATCTATAAAAGAACTGGTGTATTAAAAGCTTAATATTCACATCGACATATTATACAAACAGTAACTTCAATTTCCTAATATGATTTTAAAAATTTTTAATAACCTCTTTCAAACACGCTTACTATTCACAGAGCAATAAGGTTTAAATAAATAATAATTATTGGAATGGGGAGTTGATGTTGAGGATTACTAGGAACTAATTTATTTTTATGGACAAGATTTTATCATAAATTATATTAGTTCATTTATATTGTTTTCAAAAACAATTTGCAATACTGATTCCAAAGAACATTATATTTGTAAATAGCTATAAAACTTAAAGAATTACTTTTTTGGAAAACATATGATTTGCTTCAGTAGTTTTACAAATTCTTTTAAAAGGAAAGCATATATATGGAAATTTTGGTGTAAAGGACTTTAACAAGCAAATTTTAATTGTCTGTGTCTTTAATTGCTGTTTATTTGTTTCATTTGACTTGAATTTTGCTGGTATAAGATAAAGAATCTAGGAAATTTCCTTATGCTGATGTACGTGGCTATTTACAAACATCAATGTTGTTTTGAATCAATTTTGATATGACTGTGTTGGCCCAAATTTGGAACGGCCTCATTGGCCCAACATTGGCACAACCTCGTTGGCCCAATGTTGGCAACTCTGCCAATTTCAACATTGGGCCAACGGTTACCTGTGAACGTTGGCACGACCGCGCTCGCCCTACATTGGCACGCGGTTACCTGTGAACGTTGGCACGACCGCGCTGGCCCTACATTGGCACGACTGCGTTGGCCGAACATTGGCAACTCTGCCAATTACAACGTTGGGCCATCAGTTTTGTGTTACGTGGGAATGAAATAATAATTAAAAAATTAAAAAACCGGATAATTAGCCTTACTTCAACAAAATATGTAACCTTATACAATATTAAGAATCATGTCATTACTAACATACTGATAAACAATAAACAAATAATTTACTAATAACAATTAATAATTTAAAAATCATAACATTACCTATATTGTAACAATAATAATAATAATAATACATTCAATTTTATTAGATAATAAATAAAACTCCCTATGTTAATTTACAAGTTCTTCAAATTTCGTGGTTTTGTTTGAATTTAAATTTATCATTTCTTTAGCGAAATTTACAAATCTCTCGTTAATTTCTATCCGTTCGTTTCTATTTAAATTTTGGCTGCTTGTATTTCTTATGAAAATACCTTTCTATTAATTTTCTAGTTACAGTATCTTTTTCGTTATATAAAGTTTTTACATTACTGAGTAAGAGTTAAGTCTAATAGTACATTTAATACAGTGTTCTGTAATTTCTGATCTATCTATTTGGCCATTCTGCAAATGATTTCTTTGTTCTATTATGCGTTCTCTTGAATCGTTCTTTTGCTTTCTCCTATATAGAATTTATTATAAATTTCACACTCAATTTTGTAGATAATACCCATTTCATTTTTTAAATCACTTATTTATTTATTTTAGAACATAATAATATTTTTCAATTTATTCTTTTATCCAAATGTGACATCAAAATTGAATTTCTTACATATTTACTTTAACATGATACTGCTTTTATTGAAGTAAGGTAATATTATCCTTCTATTTATCTGTTGTCTATTTAGTTCTTTAATATTAAATTTATTGTATTTTAATATAACTTTATTTATAAATTTATCTTCATAACCATTTTTCTTTAAAATTTCTTTCATACTCTCTATTTCTTTTTTGGAATCCTCTTCTGTGTTTGTTGCTCTGTCAATTCTATGGATATAATTATAATATTTGTTTTTATAAAATGTTCATGGCCTCATTTGAAATGTAATAAATGATCACTTAAGAAATCTTTTCGAAAATGGTTTAATATCAAATTGTTCCCTTTTTTTGAAAAGCAAATCTCCAAGAAAAAGAATTTATCATCTTTTTTTTTTTTCCATTTTAAAATTTAGTTTTTTCTTTTATTAATCTCCTCAAAAAATTAAAATTCAAACAAAACCACAAAATTTGAAGAACTTGTAAATTAACATAAGGAGTTTTATTTATTATCTAATATTATTGAATTTATTATTATTATTATATTATTGGATTTATTGTTGTCACACTATAAGTAATGTTTTGATTTTTAAATTATTAATTGTTATTAGTAAATTATTGGTTTATTGTTTATCAGTATGTTAGTAATGACATGATTCTTGTATTGTATAAGGTTACATATTTTGTTGAATTAAGGCTCGTTATCCTGTTTTGTTATTTTTAAATTCTTATTTCATCATGTAGCTTGATAAAGGAAAGTCGTATTATCTTCCGAAAATTTGCGTATAAATAGGGTGACCAGATTTTTACATTGGCAAAGCGGGACACCATTGACGCGGGGGGGGGGGGGGGAAAAACAGGAAAAAAAAAAAAAAAAAAAAAAAAAAAAAAAACGGAATCTCCAGGTTCAACAACCAAAATAAAAACAAAAAAAATCACGGAATCTCCAGGTTCAACAAACAAAATAAAAACAAAAAAAATCACGGAATCTCCAGGTTCAACAACCAAAATAAAAAAGGAATTCAATAACCAAAAAAAAAATCGATGACTTTTTTAAAATGCCGCGGGACGCGGGACAAATTGTTAAAAATCGGGACGTCTGGTCACCCTAGTATAAAGCATATTAAATATTTATTTATGTTTTTAAGAGTGATGAGGTATTATTGATGAATTAATATGACTATTAAGAGATTAGGAGGAAATATGGATTAGACTGTTATAATGTTTATCTTTTTGAATTACAAAATTTTAGTTAAATTAAAAACCGTGAAGTATTTTTTATCTTAACTATTTTATATTTTCTTTTATTTTAATGATTGGTTCTTTAATTAACATTGAAAGGAAATCATTAAAATTTTATTTCTTTAATATTAAATGTATGTGTTTAAAACAAGATACCTGTTCTGTTAGTATAATTAAGAAACACAAGGAAGCATAAGATTCACAAGGATTATTTTCTCTCAAAATAAATGTTTAAATCCAGTAAACCTTTTATATAGAACTGAAAGTGTAAGATTACAATGATAGTAAAATTGTTTTTTATATTTGAGAATGGCAACCCCTTTTTTTTTAATATTAAAAATAATTTCATTTAAGTCTTTAATAATAGAATTTAAAAAAAAAAATTATCTCTATTTAGAGAACATTCATAAAACAAAATATATAAGAAAAAATAAAAATATCAAATCCATTTCAATACGTGCTCAATATTTAAATATTGAAATGGATTTGATATTGAAATTTTACAATCATTTTTTAAAATACTGTTAATTTTTTTTTCAGATGAAAACATGCCTTCATGTTGTTGTGTGCCTGGATGTAGGCTCAATTTAGAAATGTGAAGAGATGACAATAGTCTTTCAATTTTTAAAAGACACACAACATTGGAATTTTTGCTTTATGTATTTAAAAACAAAAGCTGAAAAATTAGAAAATCATGAATTACTTGTAAATTTGCTGTTAGATGAGATTATTATAAAACCTGGAATTAATTTTTCTGTGAATACTTTGTCTGGCTTCAGTGCAAACAAAACTTTACAGGCTGACAACAGTGTACGGAGTTTTATGATATCTTCTATATATTCAGACATTAAAGATGTTGCAGCCCTCTCTATCCACGGAAACAAAACTAAGAGGATGAAATAAATAAACAATAATGTTAGATAATAAAGAAAACTCCCTATGCTAATTTACAAGTTCTTCAAATTTCGTGGTTTTGTTTGAATTTAAATTTATCATTTCTTTAGCGAAATTTACAAATCTCTCGTTAATTTCTGTCCCTTCGTTTCTATTTGAATTTTGGCTGCTTGTATTTCTTATGAGAATACTTTCAATTAATTTTCTAGTTACAGTATCTTTTTCGTTGTATAAAGTTGTTTCATTACTGAGTAGTAGTTAAGTCTATGTCCACATTTAATACAGTGTTCTGTAATTTCTGATCAGAATTTGGCCATTCTTCAAATAATTTTCTTATTCTATTATGTGTTCTCTTGAATCGTTCTTTTGCTTTCTACTAAATAGAATTTATTACAAATTTCACACTCAATTTTGTAGATAATACCCATTTCATTTTTTAAATCACTTATTTGTTTATTTTAGAACATAATAATATTTTTCAATTTATTTCTATATTCAAATGTGACATCAAAATTGAATTTCTTACATATTTCCTTTAACATGATACTGCTTTTATTGAAGTAAGGTAATATTATCCTTCTATTTATCTGTTGTCTATTTAGTTCTTTAATATTAATATTTAATATTGTATTTTAATATAACTTTATTTATAAATTTATCTTCAAAACCATTTGGTTTAAAATTTCTTTCATACTCTCTATTTCTTTTTTGTAATCGTCTTCTGAACTTAATTCTATGGATATAATTGTCTACTATATTTCTTTTTATAAAATGTTCATGGCCTCATTTGAAATCTAATAAATGATCACTTAAGAAATCTTTTCGAAAATGGTTGAATATCAAATTGTTCCCTTTTTTTTGAAAAGCAAATATCCAAGAAAAAGAGTTTATCAGCTTTTTTTTTTTTTTTTCCATTCATTTTAAAATTTAGTTTTTCCTTTTTTTAATCTCCCCAAAAAATTAAAATTCAAACAAAACCACAAAATTTGAAGAACTTGTAAATTAACATAAGGAGTTTTATTTATTATCTAATGTTACTGAATTTATTATTATATTATTGGATTTATTGTTGTCACAATATAAGCAATGTTATAATTTTTAAATTATTACTTGTTATTAGTAAATTATTGGTTTATTGTTTATCAGTATGTTAGTAATGACATGATTCTTATTATTATATAAAGTTACATATTTTGTTGAAGTAAGGCTCGTTATCCTGTTTTGTTATTTTTAAATTATTATTTCATCATGTAAAGGAAAGTCGTGTTATCTTAAGAAAATTTGTGTATAAACCATATTAAATATTTATTTATGAGTGATGAGGTATTATTTATGAATTAATATGACTATTAAGAGATTAGGAGGAAAAATGGATTAGACTGTTAATGTTTATCTGTTTGAATTACAAAATTTTAGTTAAAAAATACTTCACGGTTTTTAATTTATCTTAACTATTTTATATTCTATTTTAATTATTGGTTCTTTAATTAACATTGAAAAGACATCATTAAAATTTTATTTCTTTAATATTAAATGTACGTGTTTAAAACAAGATACCTGTTCTGTTAATATAATTCAGAAACACAAGGAAGCATAAGATTCACAAGGATTATTTTCTCTCAAAGTAAATGTTTAAATCCAGTAAGCCTTCCATACAGAACTGAAAGTGTAAGATTACAATGATAGTAAAATTGTTTTTTATATTTGAGAATGGCAA